>JAQOOF010000054.1:113323-136201 GCA_029931835.1 Etheostoma nigrum | reverse complement strand
CATGGAGCCTTGAGATTCATTACAAACTTATCTCTCACTCATCACTGTTTGCTGTATTCTCGGGTCAGGTGGTTTTCCCTCTCCATTCGGCGTTGGATGCACTGGCATCTTTTTATTTATAAGGCAGTGTTAGGACTTCTTCCTCCTTATCTGAACAATTACATCCTTCCGAGGTCTGCAGGGACATATTACCTGCGCTCACAGGATCTGTTTTTATTGACAGTCCCTAAAGCCCGCACTGACTTTGGCAAAAAGGCTTTTAATTTTGCAGCACCATCTGCATGGAATCAGCTTCAGAATGAACTCCAGTTGAAGGAGTTGGTCTCATTTCATTCTTTTCAAGGCTTTTTAAAGGATCTTGCAGAAAGGCAGTCTGTATGTCACTGTTTTTAAATTGATTTAGGACCCATGTTTTTTATGATGACATTGTTGTTTGAACATGAGTGAAAGTGTGTTTATGTATTTACATGTAAGTGTCTCTGTGTCTATTTGAAACGTGCTGCTGCCACTTGCCAGGACACTCTTGTAAAAGAGATTTTTAATCTCAAGGAGTTTTTTATCCTGGTTAAATAAAGGTTTCAATGAATGAATGAATGCATGGCACGGAAGGTTCCCCTGCTTAAACCAGCACATGTCAAGGCCCGTCTTATGTTTGCCAATGACCATTTGGATGATCCAGAGGAGTCATGGGAGAAAGTCATGTGGTCAGATGAGACCAAAATAGAACTTTTTGGTCATAATTCCCCTAACCGTGTTTGGAGGAAGAAGAATGATGAGTACCATCCCAAGAACCCCATCCCTACTGTGAAGCATGGGGGTGGTAGCATCATGCTTTGGGGGTGTTTTTCTGCACATGGGACAGGGCGACTGCACTGTATTAAGGAGAGGATGACCGGGGCCATGTATTGCGAGATTTTGGGGAACAACCTCCTTCCCTCAGTTAGAGCATTGAAGATGGGTCGAGGCTGGGTCTTCCAACATGACAATGACCCGAAGCACACAGCCAGGAGAACCAAGGAGGGGCTCTGGAAGAAGCAGATCAAGGTTCTGGCGTGGCCTAGCCAGTCTCCAGACCTAAACCCAGCCCAGAAACCTGATTGATCTAGAGGAGATCTGTGTGGAGGGGTGGGCCAAAATCCCTTCTGCAGTGTGTCAAACCTGGTGAAAAACTACAGGAAACGTTTGACCTCTGGAACTGCAAACAAAGGCTACTGCACCAAATATTAACATTGATTTTCTCAGGTGTTCAAATACTTATTTGCAGATGTATAATACAAATAAATAGTTAAAAAAATCATACATTGTGATTTCTGGATTATTATTTTTTTAGATTATGTCTCTCACAGTGGACATGCACCTATGATGACAATTTCAGACCCCTCCACGATTTCTAAGTGGGAGAACTTGCAAAATAGCAGGGTGTTCAAATACTTATTTTCCTCACTGTATATGTCAAAAAAGTGATTAAAAAAAGTCATAGTATTGTATGTCGAAAATGTGATTAAAAAAGGTATGGTATATGTACTATGGTATATGATATATATATACTATAATAAAAATATTTAAATAGCTGCTGTATAGCAGCAAACAAGTGATAAAAAAGTCATGGTATAGTATAGTATGTCAAAAAGTGATTAACAAGTCATAGAATAGTGTTAAAACAGGTATAGTATGTCAAAAAAGGGATTAAAAAAGCCATAGTATAGTATGTCAAAAAGTGAAAAAGTCATAGTATAGTATATTAAAAAAGCCATAGTTTAGTATGTTGAACAAGTGATTAAAAAAAGTCACAGTATAGTATGTCAAAAAATTTAAAAAAGCCATAGTATAGCCATAGTGTAGTATTAAAAAAGTCATAGTATAGTATGTTGACAAAAAGTGACTAAAAAAAGCCGTAATATAGTAAGTCCAAAACAAATTATTAAAAACAGTCATAATATATAGTATGTGAAAAAAATACATACTATATTATGTCGAACAAGTGATGAAAAAGTCTTAGTATATTATGTCAAAAAAAGGTTTAGTGTAGTATATATGTCAAAAAAGTGATAAAAAAGTGTGTTGAACAAGTAATAAAAAGTCATACAAACCCGACTCCATAAAAGTTGGGACACTGTACAAATTGTGAATAAAAACAGAATGCAATGATGTCGAAGTTTCAAATTTCAATATTTTATTTAGAATACAACATAGATGACATATCAAATGTTTAAACTGAGAAAATGCATAATTTTAAGCAAAAAATTTATTTTAAATTTCATGGCATCAACACATCTCAAAAAGGTTGGGACAAGGCCATTTTTACCACTGTGTGGCATCCCCTCTTCTTTTAATAACAGTCTGCAAACGTCTGGGGACTGAGGAGACAAGTTGCTCAAGTTTAGGAATAGGAATGTTGTCCCATTCTTGTCTGATACAGGCTTCCAGCTGCTCAACTGTCTTAGGTCTTCTTTGTTGCATCTTCCTCTTTTGATGCGCCAAATGTTTTCTATGGGTGAAAGATCTGGACTGCAGGCTGGCCATTTCAGTACCCGGATCCTTCTTCTACGCAGCCATGATGTTGTAATTGATGCAGTATGTGGTTTGGCATTGTCTTGTGTGAAAATGCAAGGTCTTCCCTGAAAGAGCCGACGTCTGGACGTCTGGATGGGAGCATATGTTGTTCTAGAACTTGGATATACCTTTCAGCATTGATGGTGCCTTTCCAGATGTGCAAGCTGCCCATGCCACACGCACTCATGCAACCCCATACCATCAGAGATGCAGGCTTCTGAACTGAGCGCTGATAAAAACTTGGGTTGTCCTTGTCCTCTTTAGTCCGGATGACATGGCATCCCAGTTTTCCAAAAAGAACTTCATATTTTGATTCGTCTGACCACAGAACAGTTTTCCACTTTGCTACAGTCCACTTTAAATGAGCCTTGGCCCAGAGACAACGCCTGCGCTTCTGGTTCCCGTTTAGATATGGCTTCTTTTTTGACCTATAGAGTTTTAGCCGGCAACGGCGAATGGCACGGTGGATTGTGTTTACTGACAATGTCTTCTGGAAATATTCTTGAGCCCATGTTGTGATTTCCATTACAGTAGCATTCCTGTTTGTGATGCAATGCCGTCTAAGGGCCCGAAGATCACGGGCATTCAGTATGGTTTTCCGGCCTTGACCCTTACGCACAGAGATTGTTCCAGATTCTCTGAATCTTTGGATGATATTATGCACTGTAGATGATGATAACTTCAAACTCTTGGCAATTTTTCTCTGAGAAACTCCTTTTTGATATTGCTCCACTATTTTTTACTTTTCTGGCTTCTTATTGCTACCTGTCCCAACTTTTTTGGAATTTGTAGCTCTCATGAAATCCAAAAGGAGCCAATATTTGGCATTGCAATTCAAAATGTCTCACTTTCAACATTTGATATGTCATTTATATTCTATTGTGAATAAAATATATGTTTATGAGATTTCTAAATTATTCCATTTCTTTTTTACTCACAATTTGTACAGTGTCCCAACTTTTTTGGAATCGGGTTGTACTATACTAGTCTTTTAAGTCATTTATTTCAAATACTATATACTATGACTGTTTTTAATCATTAGTTTTGTATATTATGGATTTTTAGTCACTTTTTGTCGACATACTACACTATGGCTATATACAGTATGTATAGCCATAGTATAGTATATGGCTTTTTTAATTTTTTTTCTCCATACTTTACTACAACCCGATTCCAAAAAAGTTGGGACAGGTAGCAATAAGAGGCCAGAAAAGTTAAATGTACAAATAAGGAACAGCTGGAGGACCAATTTGCAACTTATTGGGTCAATTGGCAACATGATTGGGTATAAAAAGAGCCTCTCAGAGTGGCAGTGTCTCTCAGAAGTCAAGATGGGCAGAGGATCACCAATTCCCCCAATGCTGCGACAAAAAATAGTGGAGCAATATCAAAAAGGAGTTTCTCAGAGAAAAATTGCCAAGAGTTTGAAGTTATCATCATCTACAGTGCATAATATCATCCAAAGATTCAGAGAATCTGGAACAATCTCTGTGCGTAAGGGTCAAGGCCGGAAAACCATACTGAATGCCCGTGATCTTCGGGCCCTTAGACGGCATTGCATCACACACAGGAATGCTACTGTAATGGAAATCCCAACATGGGCTCAAGAATATTTCCAGAAGACATTGTCAGTGAACACAATCCACCGTGCCATTCGCCGTTGCCGGCTAAAACTCTATAGGTCAAAAAAGAAGCCATATCTAAACGGGAACCAGAAGCGCAGGCGTTGTCTCTGGGCCAAGGCTCATTTAACATTTAAATGTATGTCAAACATGTGAAAAAGTCATAGTATACTATAAATGTGATTAAAAAAGGTATGGTATATGTACTATGGTATATGATAAATATACTATACTATAGTATAGTATATATGTCAAAAAAGTGATTAAAAAAAGTCATAGTATAGTATGGTATGATAAAAAAATCCATAGTATAGCCATAGTGTAGTATTAAAAAAGCCACATTGTAGTATTAACAAAGTCATAGTATGTTATGTCAAAAAAGGTTCAGTATAGTATATATATGTCAAAAAAGCAATAGTAAAGTATGTGGAATAAAATGATTATAGGATAGTATGTCAAAAAAGTGATTAAAAAAAGTCTTAGTGTAGTATGTCAAACAAGTGATAAAAAGGTCATAGTGTAGTATGTCGAAAAAAGGTATAGTACAGTATATACACTCACCGGCCACTTTATTAGGTACACCTGTCCAACTGCTCGTTAACACTTAATTTCTAAGCAGCCAATCACATGGCGGCAACTCAGTGCATTTAGGCATGTAGACATGGTCAAGACAATCTCCTGCAGTTCAAACCGAGCATCAGTATGGGGAAGAAAGGTGATTTGAGTGACTTTGAACGTGGCATGATTGTTGGTGCCAGAAGGGCTGGTCTGAGTATTTCAGAAACTGCTAATCTACTGGGATTTTCACGCACCACCATCTCTAGGGTTTACAGAGAATGGTCCGAAAAAGAAAAAACATCCAGTGAGCGGCAGTTCTGTGGGCGGAAATGCCTTGTTGATGCCAGAGGTCAGAGGAGAATGGCCAGACTGGTTCGAGCTGATAGAAGAGCAACAGTGACTCAAATTACCACCCGTTACAACCAAGGTGGGCAGAAGAGCATCTCTGAACGCACAGTACGTCGAACTTTGAGGCAGATGGGCTACAGCAGCAGAAGACCACACCGGGTGCCACTCCTTTCAGCTAAGAACAGGAAAGTGAGGCTACAATTTGCACAAGCTCATCGAAATTGGACAATAGAAGATTGGAAAAACGTTGCCTGGTCTGATGAGTCTCGATTTCTGCTGCGACGTTCGGATGGTAGGGTCAGAATTTGGCGTCTACAACATGAAAGCATGGATCCATCCTGCCTTGTATCAACGGTTCAGGCTGGTGGTGGTGGTGTCATGGTGTGGGGAATATTTTCTTGGCACTCTTTGGGCCCCTTGGTACCAATTGACCATCGTTGCAACGCCACAGCCTACCTGAGTATTGTTGCTGACCATGTCCATCCCTTTATGACCACAATGTACCCAACTTCTGATGGCTACTTTCAGCAGGATAATGCGCCATGTCATAAAGCTGGAATCATCTCAGACTGGTTTCTTGAACATGACAATGAGTTCGCTGTACTCAAATGGCCTCCACAGTCACCAGATCTCAATCCAATAGAGCATCTTTGGGATGTGGTGGAACGGGAGATTCGCATCATGGATGTGCAGCCGACAAATCTGCGGCAACTGTGTGATGCCATCATGTCAATATGGACCAAACTCCCTGAGGAATGCTTCCAGCACCTTGTTGAATCTATGCCACGAAGAATTGAGGCAGTTCTGAAGGCAAAAGGGGGTCCAACCCGTTACTAGCATGGGGTACCTAATAAAGTGGCCGGTGAGTGTATGTAAAAATTATTTACATATATACTATACTATGGCTATACATATATAGCCATACTATAGTATGTCGACAAAAAGTGACTAAAAAAGCCGTAATATAGTAAGTCGAAAACAAATGATTAAAAACAGTCATAGTAGATAGTATGTGGAATAAATGACTTCAAAGACTCATAGTATAGTATGTCAAAAATGTGAAAAAAGTCATAGTATAGTATAAATGTGATTAAAAAAGGTATGGTATATGTACTATGGTATATGATATATATACTATACTATAGTATATACTATACTATACTATACTATAGTATAGTATATATGTCAAAAAAGTGATGAAAAAGTCATAGTATAGTATGTCAAAAAAAAATGATTAGAGACTTTTTTAAACACTATTTCAAATTATTATGTCTACTTATGTCAAAAAAGTGAAAAAGCGGTAGAGTATATGTCTAGAAGATGATGTGGCCGAGAGGTTAAGGCGAGAAGGACTGCTAATCCATTGTGCTCTGCACGCGTGGGTTCGAATCCCATCCTCATCGGACTACATTGGGTTATATAAGCTGCTCTACAGCATTTCTTATAAAAACCATAGTATATTATGTGAAAAAAGTCACAGTATAGTATAGAAAAAAAAATAACAAAAAGCCATAGTGTAGTATTTAAAAAGCCTTAGTATATTATATCGACAAAAAGACGCAATATAGTAAGTCCAAAACTAATTATTAAAAACAGTCATAGTATATAGTATGTGGAATAAATGACTAAAAAGACTCATACTATATATCACTATACATCATAAAGTGATAAAAAGTCATAGTATAGTAGGTTGAAGTATGGTATAGCATGATTTAAAAGATCCACAGAATATTATGTTGAAAAAGTGATTAACAGCCATGGTATTGTTCATGCATAGTAGACGAGGTGGCCTGCTAATCCATTGTGTGTGTGAAAAAAAGTGATAAAAATAACATGGTATAGTATGTCAGAAAAAAAATGATGAAAAAGAGAGTATAGTATGTCGAAAAAAGCCATGGTTTTTGTCTGCACATGGGATTTGATGAAATGAAAAGACATATAGAACGCAGATATTTTATGCCTTTGTATTTCAACTAATTAAGGACAAGCTTGGAAAACATGTTGGGCAAACAGTGAACTCTGTCCCTGCACAGGGACCTCTGTGCAGGGACAGGGACCTCTGTGCAGGGACGGAGAACAGCAGACACAGCAGTCATCAGAACATCAGTGGAAACCTCCACTCCCCCTCTCCATCTTCTATTCCCCACTGCATTAGGAACAGGCGCTTGCTAAGGGCCTTATTTTCAAGGCACTGCTTTATTTAAAGAACCTTCCTAAATATTTGATGTAATTAAGTGTATCCGATAACCTACTTAGTAGTACATGTACAGCTGCACAGTCCTCACTCTGTAGAGAGATGCAAAGACAATCCATCAAAGCTACTGATCCCAGCTGTTCTTTCCCCTTGTATTGACAGGGGTTGTTGCCAAAGATTTGGAATTATTAATTCTAATTACTGTTTAACAATATGGGCTTTTGAAGATCGTTCTAATTAAAGATATTTTGAATGAAGAATTCCATTCTAGTTTTTTTCAGAGATTTAAATCGCATCGAGTATGTGAGGTTAAAGCTAGTCTCGTATTGCCAGACCTTCCTCCACAGCGCTGCAGAGGAAGGTCTGGCAATACGAGACTAGCCTTAACCTCACATAGTCGATAGTCCACACAGCATTCTGGAATGGGAGAAAAACCTGCTCTGGTTTATTGGCATTTCTATAAACCAATTCCAATCATTATGGGCGGTTCCAAGCGGCAGATGGAGCCATGGTGCCACTGCAATAGTCTTAGGAAGAAAGTTGTTTTGGTGGACCAGGTAACCATAGTCCTCAGATTGGACAGATAGTCTAGCTAGCTGTCTGGATTTACCCTGCAGAGATCTGAGGACCAGGTAACCATAGTCCTCAGATTGGACAGATAGTCTAGCTAGCTGTCTGGTTTTACCCTGCAGAGATCTAAGGACCAGGTAACCATAGTCCTCAGATTGGACAGATAGTCTAGCTAGCTGTCTGGATTTACCCTGCAGAGATCTGAGGACCAGGTAACCATAGTCCTCAGATTGGACAGATAGTCTAGCTAGCTGTCTGGATTTACCCTGCAGAGATCTGAGGACCAGGTAACCATAGTCCTCAGATTGGACAGATAGTCTAGCTAGCTGTCTGGATTTACCCTGCAGAGATCTGAGGACCAGGTAACCATAGTCCTCAGATTGGACAGATAGTCTAGCTAGCTGTCTGGATTTACCCTGCAGAGATCTGAGGACCAGGTAACCATAGTCCTCAGATTGGACAGATAGTCTAGCTAGCTGTCTGGATTTACCCTGCAGAGATCTGAGGACCAGGTAACCATAGTCCTCAGATTGGACAGATAGTCTAGCTAGCTGTCTGGATTTACCCTGCAGAGATCTAAGGACCAGGTAACCATAGTCCTCAGATTGGACAGATAGTCTAGCTAGCTGTCTGGATTTACCCTGCAGAGATCTGAGGACCAGGTAACCATAGTCCTCAGATTGGACAGATAGTCTAGCTAGCTGTCTGGTTTTACCCTGCAGGTACATACTGTATGTCAGATTGCAGGGACCCAGATTCCATTAAGCCTGAGATTCTTTGTTCTGGGAGATGGGTCACTCTGAGTTGGGATGGATAAGCACATAAGAAGCTGGATCCAGACTAGTTTAATGATAATCAGACTAGTTAATATAGGATGGAAGAATGAAGGGTGCCTTCAGTCCAGGAGTGGGCTTGTGAGATGCCTAGGGTGGGGGCGTTTGAATAGATGTCATATAAACGGATTGCCAGATTGGATGTCTTCACTAGAACATGGGGAGGGACGTTAGCTTTCTGGAGGACTCCTTAGAAGCTTTGTGCTGGGGAGAGGCGTGTATGATGGGCTTATGGTGTTGTCATTTATCCATATGTTTATTTGGTCTATAGTTTATTGTCTCTTGTGTTATTATTTTGTTTTATGCTCTTGAATATTGTAGTTACTGTGTGATCCTTTGTTATGGGGTAGAGGCTATGTCCATGCTGCAAACTGTTTAGTGTGTTGTTTCAAAAATAAATAGAAATCATTAATCAAAAACAGGAGAAAAAGAAAGAGGAACATTTACATTTGCCTGAGATGCATTTCATTTGCCTTACATGTAAATAGTCCTTGCCTCTAAAACATTTCCATGATGTCAACTGATTGTTGGCAATGACCCATATCAGCAGCTGCCCGTCTGAAGTCCCACATTAAGATAAACCGAGAGGAAAGATGGACAACGTCCTGCTGCTCATCATGGCTGCATCAGGCAAGGCTTTATTATCTATTAAATATGTCTATATTCTTCTATTACAGTACAGTGATCCTTGTGGCAGAACACTAATAGGATGCACTTTCTATCTATCTATACAGACAAATGCAATACAGTGATTATTTTATGTTGATGACAGCCATACATGGTTGCATAAAGACCTCCAGGACCGGGGCCCTCCGACCTGAGGCCCCGGTCCTGGAGACACCTTCCCCATGTTGACATATTTTTCACTTATTTCTCATTTCCAGTCAAGCTTGATGGACGTCATTTACAAACCCTCACTGAGTCCCCTAAAAGCCAAACTGACTTAAAAATAATATAGTAATAAATTAGCAGGAACCAATCACAACTCTTACTTTTTCTAAGAAATTAACTTAGGGATACTTAGTTACTTTGTAATTAGGACACTAGAAACTGTCTCAATGTACATCTGGGCATGTGAGCATTGCTTGTAAGACAGACTGCATCTACTTAAATATACTTCAAGTATCAGCAGTAAAGTACTTATTGTGCAATTGTGTAAATGTACTTGATCTGCATGTCAGTCACCGCAGGGCTGAGTGCTGTGTCATCATACTCTGGACCCCAGTACCTTTTTGTCTACGAGCGGAAGAACATGACGGAAGCAAAACGTTACTGCAGAGAGAAGTACACTGACCTGTCCACTGTGTACAACATGGAGGATGTGAAGACCCTCAACAACATGGCAAATTTAAGCAAAATGGTCTACCCAGAATACCCAATGTACTACAACTATGTGAGTTCCCGTTTCTCTCTCTACTACTCAGAATACTACAGCTATGTGAGTTCCCGTTTCTCTGTCCTACTCAGAATACTACAGCTATGTGAGTTCCCGTTTCTCTCTACTACTCAGAATACTACAGCTATGTGAGTTCCCGTTTCTCTCTACTACTCAGAATACTACAGCTATGTGAGTTCCCGTTTCTCTCTACTACTCAGAATACTACAGCTATGTGAGTTCCCGTTTCTCTCTACTACTTAGAATACTACAGCTATGTGAGATCCCGTTTCTCTCTACTACTTAGAATACTACAGCTATGTGAGATCCTGTTTCTCTCTACTACTCAGAATACTACAGCTATGTGAGTTCCTGTTTCTCTCTACTACTCAGAATACTACAGCTATGTGAGTTCCCGTTTCTCTCTACTACTCAGAATACTACAGCTATGTGAGTTCCCGTTTCTCTCTACTACTCAGAATACTACAGCTATGTGAGATCCCGTTTCTCTCTACTACTCAGAATACTACAGCTATGTGAGTTCCTGTTTCTCTCTACTACTCAGAATACTACAGCTATGTGAGTTCCCGTTTCTCTCTACTACTTAGAATACTACAGCTATGTGAGATGCCGTTTCTCTCTACTACTCAGAATACTACAGCTATGTGAGATCCCGTTTCTCTCTACTACTCAGAATACTACAGCTATGTGAGATGCCGTTTCTCTCTACTACTCAGAATACTACAGCTATGTGAGTTCCTGTTTCTCTCTACTACTCAGAATACTACAGCTATGTGAGATCCCGTTTCTCTCTACTACTCAGAATACTACAGCTATGTGAGATCCCGTTTCTCTCTACTACTCAGAATACTACAGCTATGTGAGTTCCCGTTTCTCTCTACTACTCAGAATACTACAGCTATGTGAGATCCCGTTTCTCTCTACTACTCAGAATACTACAGCTATGTGAGTTCCTGTTTCTCTCTACTACTCAGAATACTACAGCTATGTGAGATCCCGTTTCTCTCTACTACTCAGAATACTACAGCTATGTGAGTTCCTGTTTCTCTCTACTACTTAGAATACTACAGCTATGTGCATCTTAAATCAAGCGAGCTGTTCAAGTGAAACGATCTCGTTGCATGGACAGATAGTGTCACTTGTACCTTTTTGAAAAGTAGCTCTTCCCACAGATTTAGTGTTTTCATCTTGTTTTTAGACTCCCCTTTTTTGCAGTGTAAATGGCTTGAACAAATGCTAGAGAAGAGTCTGAATCTTTATATCACAATCAAATGCTGCTTTCAGCGAGCCTGGATAGGACTGTACGATGACGTGAACAGCTGGCGGTGGTCACTGACCAACACAAGTTTCTACCAACCCGGGGAGACGGAGTTCAGACGATGGTGGACTGGGGAACCCAATAATTGGATGGGTCAAGAACACTGCGCGCAGATGGGATTTAATGGGCTATGGAACGACATCAGTTGTAAAAGCTCCATGAAGGCAGTCTGCGTACATGTCACAGGTGAGAATAATAACTAGTGACGTTTCCCTTCTCGGCTCCTCTTTGCCTTTATTTTTATTATTTGGGGCTAGGTAGTTAGGTTAGAGCCATTCAGAGTGCTTTAAAGGGGACTATAAAACATTGACTATAGCAATAGTGGACTTAGTTCAGTATTCATGGAACGGACCACCAGAGGAAAATAGGGGAGGGTTATGTCTTTTAATATTTTGTTGAGGGGAGGGTCACCCAACTGTTTCCCAACTTTTGTATTCATGAAAACAGCAACATTTCAAAGTGGCTTGTTTGGTGCATACTTTTGCATGTAGCTCTCAGTCTGGCCTCCAACGTCTTACTCAAAGGTTTCACGTTGCCACAAACTCGAGCACCCATGGTAAAAACTGAGCACCCACGTGTAACACAAACATTCAAAAGCAGCACAAAAGTCCCAAAATGGTGGCGGCGTCTCCGTATTACTATGCTTACACTGCAAAAGCAAATCAACTTGGACACATTTGAAGGTCTATGTGTCCCACTGTGATGTAGAGACAGACTTTATTTTGGAGCCGGTGGAGTCGCCCCCTTCTGGAATTTAGGTAGAATGCAGTTTAAGGCCATTTGGCATTGGCTTGATTTCTCAGGCCCCCCAGCGTCATCCCATATTTATTTTTTTATAGTCTATAGTGTTTATTAAATCTGAATATGTATTCATAATAGAAAAACAACATTATAATGTCTGAATCTATTTTTCTGTTTTAAGGAGATTTCTTATTATTGTGGAGAGTTTTACATTTTGGATTTATGGATGTGGTTTCTTTTATCTTAGGGGATTAATAATCATATTATAAAGGCATGAATCCTGATACATACTGTATGTGGCATAGATGGGAGGCCTGTGCACTGCTCTGTGCTTTATTTTCAGGGCCAAATGTGACGTTTATCCTCACTAACATCTCCATGACGTGGCCTGCGGCCCAGAGCTACTGCAGACAGCAGTACACAGACCTGGCCAGTGTGAGGAACAGCACAGAGAACCAGAAGGTGCAGGAGCTGATACCTACTAATGGATCAGTCTTCATCGGCCTTTTCAGAGACACCTGGAAGTGGTCGGACGGAAGTGCTTCCTCATTCAGGTACTGGAATCAGGGCGATAAGGAACCCAACAACAAGCAGAACGAGGCTTGTGTGGCTGCAGACTTTAGTCGACTTGGACAATGGGAAGACTGGAACTGTGACGTCAAGAGAGCATTCATTTGCGTTGGTCCAGGTGAGTGCTAACCCGAGATTCAAATCAGATTCAGGGTTACTTCAGGGTTGGATGGGAATATAACCAAAACTAAAGTAAACATCAGACTCTGGATAATACGTAACAACACTCATGATGTGGGTCATTTTTATTAGTCTTTTGTAAGTTAGCATGCTGTGAAGTACCCCTTCCCTGCCATTGTTTAAACCCATGTTACATGAGCAGGATGCTGATTGTTATCCAAGCAGGAAGCTTATACCTGATAGTATTGTTTTCTCAAAGAGCCTGCTTCAAAGCGAGTGATAAGACTGAGGTTGGAGAAGAAGAACTCCCTGGACGTGAACGACCCAGCCGTCATGGAGGCCATGTTGAAGCAGGTACATCATGTTTTATACACAGAACACAGAACAGAGAATGAGATAAAATGTTCTTTACCCTCAGAGCAAAAATGAACATTCCAGCAGAACAAGGAACAGTCTGAGGAGGAAACAGATGCTATTGAAAATAATAATTACAGCTAAATAAGAGCACTCTGCAGGCCTTATAGAGGGAGGATATGACTAATTATGAATCAAATCCCTGTCTGCAATTATGTACAAGAGTATAAAGTCACAAGCTCTATTATTATCTAGTATTGTATGGAGTATATTTAGAGAGCTTCCAGATGAGTCCAATCTAAATGAGTGATGATGTTGAGGAGTTTTGTGTCCCAGCTCCAACAGAAGCTGCGGGCCCAGGGCCTGGACATCAAACTGAGCTGGAGGAAGCAGGCCGATGGACAAGTCTTCCACAAGGAGGAGGAGGAGGATGAGCTGCAATGATCGCTGCGTCTATTTTCATCAGAGAAAAGTCTTTCAGCTGATTAAAACTACTTTAATAATCACTTCATCCTTTTAGTCTTTGGCGATTATGCCGAATATTCACCGCTTCCAGCTTCTCAATAGTACATTTTTTATTCTTTTCTTCATCATATATAAATCATAAAATGAATATCTCTGGGCTGTAGACTGATTGAAACAAGACTTGAATGTATCTGCTTTGGCTGTGGGTAAATATAACAGAGATGCTTCACTAGTTTCTGACATTTTGTATAAAAGATACTTTAAGAATAGAAAAGATGTGACTGTAGAATAAATTGTTATGAGACAAAATGTCTTTTTTTTGGGGGGGGGGGGGGTTTGGTGTGGCTTTATCGTCTGGGTTATGTTTAGCTGGCAGTACTTTTACAAACATGTCCATTCATTGCCATCACTCGCTGCACAGGCCCGAGGAAGTGCATTTCCGAGTGTAAAGTTGTTTGACAGAGGGTCTAGTCTCGTTAATGTTCTCTCTGGAATCTGATCTCACATTCAAATCATCCTGTGTTTGCATAGGATGGAAGTCGTTTCTAAACAAGGTTCACTACACCGCGTTTCTTTGCTACAGGTGTGTGTTTTGTTGTCCATGGAACTGAAAATGTAATGCAACAAACTAAAGAAAATGTACCAATACCAAAGTAAAGTCCTGCAAAGAAACTGTAATAAAAGTAATGTGGAGAATTTGCTCCTTAAGTGAATATAGTATTAAAGGGTTAATGCCTGACGAGGGTAATGGACATGTTGAAGGGCATTAAAGGGTAACTACTGTTTTTTACCCCATGCATTTCTGCATTTCTTTTCACTTAATACTACACTATGACTTTTTAAATTATTTTTCTATACTATACTGTGACTTTTTTCACATAATATACTATGACTTTTTAATACTACACTATGACTTTTTAAATTATTTTTCTATACTATACTGTGACTTTTTTCACATAATAAACTATGGCTTTTATAAGAAATGCTGTAGAGCAGCTTATATAACCCAATGGAGTTCGATGAGGATGGGATTCGAACCCACGCGTGCAGAGCACAATGGATTAGCAGTCCATCGCCTTAACCTCTCGGCCACCTCATCTTCTATAAACATACTCTACCTCTTTTTCACTTTTTTGACATAGTATAGAAAAAGTGTTTAAAAAAGTCTCTAATCATTTCTTTTGACATACTACACTATGACTTTTTCATCCCTTTTTTGACATACTATAGTATATAATTGTTTTTTTTTTAAATACTATACTATGACTTTTTTCACATTTTTGACATACTATACTATGAATTTTTAATCCCTTTTTTGACATAAATACATTACTATAGTATAGTATATATATCATATACCATAGTACATATGGTATATGTACATACATACAAAATTGTTTTCAACTTACCATATTACGGCTTTTTTTAGTCACTTTTTTTCCACATACTACACTAAGACTTTTTTTTATCCCTTTTTGGACATATATACTGTACTATATCTTTTTTCGACATACTATACTATGACTTTTTTATCACTTGTTCGACATACTACACTAAGACTTTTTTAATCTCTTTTTTGACACACTATAGTATATAATTGTTTTTTTTAAATACTCTACTATGGCTTTTTTATCACTTGTTCAACAAACTTTACTATGGCTTTTATAATCATTTTTTTCGACATAATATACTGACCTTTTTAATACTACACTATGACTTTTTAAATTATTTTTCTATACTATACTGTGACTCTTTTCACATATACTATGGCTTTTATAAGAAATGCTGTAGAGCAGCTTATATAACCCAATGTAGTCCGATGAGGATGGGATTCGAACCCACGCGTGCAGAGCACAATGGATTAGCAGTCCATCGCCTTAACCTCTCGGCCACCTCGTCTTCTATACATATACTCTACCTCACTTTTTTGACATAGTATAGAAAAAGTGTTTAAAAAAGTCTATAATCCTTTTTTTTCGACATACTATACTATGACTTTTTAATCCCTTTTTTGACATACTGTATATACTATACTATACCTTTTTTCGACATACTATGACTTTTTAATTCCTTTTTTTGACATATATACTATACTATAATATACCTTTTTTCGACATACTATGACTTTTTAATCCCTTTTTTTGACATATATACTATAATATACCTTTTTTCTGTAGTTCGCTCTGGCTTGTCATTGTGACCAAATGTAAAGATTTTTGGTCACTTTTAGACCCAAATGCATGGGGAAAAGGGGACATGGTTTAAAAAAAAAAATTGTAGTTACCCTTTAACGTGCTCACACCACTGTCACTTGCCAAAAACCATTTAAACAGTCTATATCCTGGACGTTCCACTTCCAGGATTGTTCAGGTGCCGCAGGAAATTCCGCCGAATGCGTGTTTTTTTGGCCGGATGTCCATCACCTTCCATTCAGGAAAACTGCACCTTTTAGAGTGGCATTTCACTGTGGCCAGCCCCTGGCCACCTGTGCAAGTATCATGCTGTCTAATCAGCATCTTGATATGCCACACCTGTGAGGTGGATGGATTACTCGGCAAAGGAGAAGTGCTCACTTACACAGATGTAGACACAACATTTGTGAACAATATTTGAGAGAAATAAGCCTTTTGTGTACATAGAAAAAGTCTTAGATCTTTGAGTTAAGCTCATGAAAAATGTGGGCAAAAACAAAAGTGTGGCATTTATAATTTTGTTCAGTGTCTCAACATTTGTAGCAATGTTTTTTCGTGCCAGCCTGCATTGAGTTCAGAAACAGGCTGAATGTATCAGTCACGTACCTGGAAACAATGACAAATGGTTCCTTGAACTACTCTTAATAATGAAGGGCAACGGTTAAACAACTCATGAAGCAAAATTCAAACAATGTATTTGTTAAACCCAAACTGCTGATGGTGTAAGCTTGTGTCTTTATTATTATCTCAACATCTCAAAATCAACTTTATTCTTACCTTTTTTTACATAAGTAATGATAAAAGCAAGCAAGAGAAATAAGATATCAGTATAAAACATTATTTTGAGCCTTCTGTTACAAAGACAGTGTAGCTGGTCTTCATCAGACATGTAAACGTGGTTTCTCCATGGGCCCAAACAAGCAGACCAGTTAAGGCTTGTGGGCACCGGGAGACCACCAGTACTGTTACTGAGAGCATTCTGAAAGCTCGGGCTCTAGACGGATGTAGACGTTCGATGCATTTCTTCTGATAACATTTTATAATTTTACTTTTCAGTGTACACTCTTTGCATAAATGTGCACTGGCTGATTCGTCTATAGGAAATAAATGAAAACACAGTATAGATGCAAGACCTTTCAGTCAAAGGCCTGCATATTACATTATTATTTTTATTAATTTACTTGTGCCAAGGTCAGTATCAGATTAGATCAAAGGTTCTAGCTGTAACTTGGCCAAAACACATAGCGGACTTCATGCTGGATCCCGACCAATCAGAGCTTGTGTATTGTAAATCCATACTAATCTACCTAAATATCAGACAGAAGCGCCAGGAGTCTTCTTTTAACTTTTGGCACGGTACAAAGAGGAGTGAAACCCTTAAAATATGGATAGTTGGATCACAGTGTTGGTTGCGCCATTATTACTGAAATGGGTGGTTTGCATTAACTTCTTTAGACAGACAGACAGAATGAAGAGCGTGCTTTTTTCTTACATGATGCATGTTGGCATAAGTGGACATTGGTTCAAAGTCTATTTTTGGTTGTGCTGGAGAGACAGAGTCTGCTGGAAAGGCGTTTCCGTCATCTCCACACTTTACGAGGCGTCTTCCTCATCGTTCTGCTCGCTGGGCTCCACTCTCTGAGACAGGAGGAACGACTCCCACACAGCCAGGCACTGAAAGAGAACACACACAGAATGATAAAAATGGGGGTTTTGGTGGTTTCCTTAAAGTGCCCATATTATGAAAAAACAAACACGGTTTCTGGGATTTGGGGTTATTTTGTATCTCTGGTGCTTCCACACGCATACACAAAAATTCATCCATGCCGTTCTGAGTGAGATCTGGTTTCTGAATGTCCTCTGTCTTCTACGTCACTAGAGACGAGGTGGCTAACTGTAGCACATGCTAGTGCTAGCATGCTAACTCGTTCTCAATGGCTAAAGAGTGCTCCAACAGCCACTAGTTGACCAGAACCTCCAAAAGAACTACTTCCTGTCCCTGCTCTACTTCCTGTCCTTGTTCTGCAGGTATTCCAAGTGGCCCTGGTCTAGAAGAAGTCTCCCAGCTAATCCTGCCTTGGACTGACCAAAGCTGGAGAAAGAGTTATCAGCTGATGGATCTTAACGAGCTACTGAGCATGTGCAGCTCCCAACAAAGATAGGATAGAAGGGAGATGTCTCACTCTGGAGCTAAAACAAGTGAGATACTCATTCTGGAGCTAAAACAAGATGTCTCACTCTGGAGCTAAGACTAGAGAGATGTCTCACTCTGGAGCTAAGACTAGAGAGATGTCTCACTCTGGAGCTAAAACAAGATGTCTCATTCTGTAGCTAAAACTAGTGAGATGTCTCACTCTGGAGGTAAAACAAGATGTCTCACTCTGGAGGTTAAACAAGATGTCTCACTCTGGAGATAAAACGAGTGCAATGTCTCACTCTGGAGATAAAACAAGTGAGATGTCTCACTCTGTAGCTAAAACTAGTGAGATGTCTCACTCTGGAGCTAAAACAGAGACCTAAACACACAAGATGAAAACAGGATCTGCAGCAATGTGCAGTAAAACAAAAATATGATGTTTTTTGTGAAACTATGAAACCAAGTAAACCTATTCTGGTACAACCTCTATATACAATTATGAACCTGAAAATGAGCAGAATATGGGCGCTTTAAAAGTTTAAGTCTGCAGTACGCTTGAGATTGTCTTGTCGCTTGTCTATCAGTGTCTGAAAACCACTTTCCGACAATGCAACATCTGGGGACAAGGACATTCAATAATCTCTTTCTGAAAAAGACAAGTCCGACAACCAATACTACGTAGTAGTTGGCCCAGACCTTTGCCCTAAATAAGTTCTGATGTCATGTTGTGCCAATGCTCGCTCCGCGGTTCAAAAACACAACAGATTTATCTACAGCTTTATCAATACTAGTGAAGCAGTTGTACATTTTTATTCCCAACTTATATATTTGTTCTTATATTCTATCCTATTATTTCATGTATATTCTGTATGTGTGCCAGATAATTTGCTTCTGCAACACTGGAAATTTCCCTTTTTTTTGGATCAATAAAAATCTATCTCATCATACACTACCGGTCAAAAGTTTGGGGTCACATAGAAATTCCCATTGCACTCCATTGTAGACAGAATGCCAGCTGAGATCAGTTGCATTGTTTTTTTAACCAGGGCAGTAATCAGATTACATTATGTGCTTACATAATACTAAAATGGTTCTCCAATGTTTTTCTAGTTTTTTATTTTTAAATGATAGATTAGTACACAGAATGTGCCTTTGGAACATTGGATGAATGGTTGCTGGTAATGGGCAATGTAGATATGCATTAAAGATCAGCCCCCCCACCCAAATTAGCAGGTATTCTGTCTATACTGGAGTGGTATGGAAATGTAGAAGTGACCCCAAACCTTTGAAGGGTAGTGGATCTATCTATCTATCTATCTATCTCATCTATCTGGCCACAGGTGGTTAATACCAAGTGATTTCTGAAAGTTAGCCTTAGAGCCTGGCTAAAGACATGGTTTGAATGGTTTGGCACAAAGCACACTGGAGTAACAGGCTGAACATAGTGCCTCATTAACTATGTATTGAATCCATTTTGAATAGAAAATCAAATCTGAAATGAATCATTAAAGAAATAGAAATCCGACTCCAGAGACTTCCACCCCTACCAACAATGGTCCTTGGTACCATGATTACATTACTATGGTGGGTGCTACTTGCTAGTCCTCCCTCCCCCAAAGTCAATATCCCTCTAGGTGTAGTAACAGCAATGAACCCAAACCAGAGCCTCAACAACCCATTACAAATATATGCCTGACATCACACACATTGTCATTGTTCTGTTTACCATCTATAAAGAAAGATGATTCAGACAAGCAATTCTCCAGTGATAGCTCCTACTTTACAGTACATAATATAAGTGGACCAAAAGTAGTTTTAAAATTAAGATGAACACGATGCATTTAATGTTTTAGTTCAAGTCCGTTGGTTGTTGAGTGTCTGCAGTGGTCAGCAGATACTAGGGTACGTCGCCTAAGGGGGTTCTTCTGGCAGCTGACCTGGTTTTGTGGCTTTTGATTGGGACTGACAGTTAAAACCCTTCCACTGGCCATAAAAACTCATTGTTCAAGCCTGCTGTTCTCCTGCAGTGTCATAACATTGTGCGGCCTATGTTAAAAAAATAAATAAAGGACTACATCACAATATCAGTGTATCAATACCTTTACAACCACTTTAAATAAACTGCATCACAGTGGTCCTACAGTTGGCCAATTATTGACTGATGTTGACATATTAGAATATTGACATATGTATTTGTTGTCTCGCATTAACTTGACATCACATTTTAGTTTGAAGGTTTAGATAAAAACAAATTTGGAACATTTTCACAAGGGAGAATGGCCATGGTTATTACTTATAATCATCATGTTCTTCACTACTGTTTCACTTTAACATAATGCTTCCCATCAGCACTAACAGACACAGAACAGTGGTCTGTCAGTGTCTGAAGAGCTTTCCCAAATGTCTTTTCCCAGCACTTCTTTTCCCTTCCTCTTCTTTTTTCTCCTTCTTTCTTCCCCTTACCATCTCATCAGTGACGGCACATTATTGCTCCGACAGAGGTGCTGAGAGAATCCCGTTGTGGATGGAAGTGTGTATGTGTTGCAGGGGCCTCGACAAAGCGAATCACACTTTTATGACATAAAAGCGGTTATCTAGATAGCAGAGGCAGGAAGCCAGGCAACCGGAAAGAGAAAGTGACAAGCACACACACCAACAAACACAAACACTTTAAAGCTAATCTGTGAACTTGGGTTTCCAGTCTGTCAGCACCCATCAATAAAGCAGTCCGCTCTTCCAGGGTAATAGCGATTTGGAGGCAGCAGTAAGTCAAAGCCTTGGCCCTTCAACCCTCCATTTAACAGCCAGTCTCTTTCAATAACACCACAGCACCTTGGTAGCACTGCGGCAGTGCAGGCTGGAAATGTTATTGGTCTGGTTGGGGTTCGATTGGAGGAGCAAAAACAGGGATTTGGTAATCTCAACATGCCATCATGACTTCATGTAAACATACAGACCACTTTCCTAAAGCCAAATGGTGTGTTATCTGTACGCATTTTGAGCTATCCATGCATATGTCTATGCTGTATCACTGTATACAGCAGACGGAAGGTTGCAACGTCACATACACGCCACTTTGAAAACCATGTGCTGTTATCGCGAGGCTACGGTTGCGTTTAGGAAAAGAAGGAACGGTTGGGATTAGAAAAGCAACAAAATAAACACGCAGGACACAATCCCTGCTCTCCTGGGAGAAAGTTCTTTCATACTCCGAGCCAGGGCTCCAGGCTAACTTGTTGCCATGGTTGCACTGGTGCGCCAAACTTTTTTATTTAGGTGCACCAGCACAACATTTAGGTGCAATCAAATTTTTCCCTGTGTCGCCGTTATCGCCACAATTTCAAGGTCACCTTTTTATCATGCTCCAAATACATTCACATATATTACATAAATGATTTTAAACAAGAATAAGGTGTAGGTAAATACTTGATCTGATATAAACTAACTGATAAATACTTTATCTGATGGACTGAAGCATAAGCTACTCACAGAGTGACGGCTGACTCATTATGAACGGGTCCAGCACGGGTCGAATGGCGCGTCTGCAGAGTTACACACCTTTGGTGTATGAAATGTGTGTATCGTCACTGCACTGCATTCTTATGAACTATGATATTCTGGTGATGGGTCATATCTCTCGCCCAGGTCCAGCAGGCTCCGTCTCACACACTCACCCCGCGTCTCAACCCGCCGTGTTAACCCGTAAATAGTTCATCCAGCGTGATAGTAGCTACATTTGACCTTCTGTGTGTCTGTGTGTGTGTGTGGGGGGGGGGCGTTAGGGCATGGTAGTTTGCTGCTATGAAGACCAGCCACGGCTTGCCTCACACATGAGGCAGTACTAATCTGGAATGGAGAAAGGAGGACGGGGCACCGTGGGCGAGTCGGGCAGGTACCATTAATGGCAAAACACTAGAAACTTTGGTTTGAATGAACATGTACTTACTATTAGACAGGAACAGACACATTAATACGACATACAGTACATGCAGCTATTAATCTCACACACAGGGTCAAACGCAGCTCTAATAATAATTACAGGGTTCATTTGGAAAGCAGAGGCCTGTACAGCTGACAGCTATCCTCCAGGCTAAACACAGAGAATCAGCGCACGCACACATCTCTCATACATGCACACTAGACACATTATGTGTAATACATCTAATCCAGCGATCATTGGTTCAAGTGTGCCATGCATCTGGCATCAACATGCTCATTCTGCAGTATACTGCCACACTCAGTCTGCCCTTTACCAGCTAGTCTAATTCTGTGAAGACAGAAAGAATAATCCTGAAATATAAGCAACATCCTTGAATTTATAGCAGTCCCCAAACCAGATCCCTGTTGCTATGAAGTAACCATGGCAACTGCCTCTGCAATTCCTAGTGACGGCAGAGCACTCAGCTCATCACAAACCTGCATGATGACCCCTGCATCCTCAACAACTGCTGGATTTGTCTGGGAAGGTAACGGTCAACTTAAATCATGTTTAAAAAGTTTGAGTCAATTATTACATCTCATAAATAATTACATTTTTAACTAATTCATGTTTATTATATCCATGGTCTATCCAGGTTGATCTGGGCTGTTGGAACTTAATGCATGAAAACGAGCATGTGTGTGACTCAATTCCTACTGTCTAGCTACATGAGCAAGAACATGACAAGCCCTCAAAACATGTAAATACATAGGCACTATTTAAATTAAATCAATCAATCATTAATATCAGCTTCATGATAGGCACTGTTGGCTATTGGAATCGTTCATCATATGTGTTGAATATTTCAGATGTCAGTGATGGACAGCCACTTCCCTCTGTGAGGAAATAATTAAAGTAAACATCTCAAAGGCCAAGCTGGCGCCAGTGAATGTGACGTCATGGAATCGCCGTATCTGTTTATACCCGC
>JAQOOF010000054.1:92604-112823 GCA_029931835.1 Etheostoma nigrum | reverse complement strand
AACTCTCTGTGTGTGTGTGTGTGTGTATGTGTCAGTAGTTACTGCGGAGCGTCAACTGAAAGTGTAAATTGTTGAATATAAGAGAGCCTTTGATGAGTTTTGGGCTGAGCAAACTGTATCTCTGTGTTGCTGTAGACACTTTAAGTCAAACTTCAGCAGTTAATAAGCAAACTTCTGATTTGTTTTGATGTTTTCTCTTCTCAGAGACCCTGGAGCCCTCGCCGCCAACTGCAGCCCAGATTAGATATGGTGAGTGATGATTAAATCTCTCTCTCTCTCTCTCACACACACACACACACACACACACACACACACACACACACACACACACACACACACACACAAAACCTCTATATTTTAGAAAGCAACCCGACATGCTTCCATTAGTATTTCTATGATGGCTTGAATGTAGCCGACATTATTATTAATATAAATAGTCGCCAACTAAAGCTTTAAGCACAAGTTTTATATTAAAACTCTACCTTATCCTCTCTTATAAAGTTATACTAATATTTGGACAAGTCTGTTCACTCTGTGTATTAATATGTTTGGATGTATTTCCACATATGCTCCAGCACTTCAGTTTACTTTCAGCTCTTGTATACTGATGCAAATTTTAAAGTTTCTACACATTTTCCCTCACATCTATGGAAATATGTACCTAACATAATTATGTGAAATGTATTTATGACTGAAAGCACATGTGTGAATGTTAAAAATAACCTGTTTAAAGAAAATAAGCTTTGGTGCATTTAATCTATTCATTTTACCAGCCAGGTTGATGATTATGTAATGTGTAGTTCACTGATGTCAACCAGTCAGATTATGTGTTAATTTACTTTTTTCTTTTCGGTTTGTCTTCAGTTTTGTTCCACAACGGCATCCCCTTTGTTGGATTTGGTTTCCTTGACAATGCCATCATGATCGCAGCAGTAAGTGAATGTACTTAAATGGCGATGATGCTTGGTTTGACTGGAAATACTCGCATGAAAGAAAAACACAAGTTTTGTGAAAGGAAATAGAATCCGAACAGATATAAATCTCCGTCAAAGATCACATTTTCTTCACACTGAGTCCGGATGAACGTCTCACCTCATTCTCGTCTGTCCTCCAGGGAACACAGATTGAGCTCTCCATCGGAGTCACTCTGGGGATCTCCACCATGGCTGGTAAGAAGAACACAACGGACCTGCAGTCTGTGGTCGAGTCGCACTCAAATCTAAGTTTTACTTTTACATCCTGTTGGCTAATTCCATTGATTATCAATCGAAAATCCAGCATCAACAGGTTTGATAGCCATTTAAAGTGCTCATATTATGCTAATTCTCAGGTTCATAATTGTATTTTGAGGTTTTAGCAGAATAGGTTTACATAGTTTAATTTTCAAAAAACATGTGATATTTGTTGTACTGCACATTGCTGCTGCTCCTCTTTTTACCCTGTGTGTTGAGCTCTCTGTTTTAGCTACAGAGTGAGGCATCTCACTTCTGTTTCATCTTTGTTGGGAGTCGCACATGCGCAGTACCTAGGTAAGGACTACTAGCCAGACAGAAGCAGAGTATGAGGGCCCTGACAGTACCTAGGTAAGGACTACTAGCCAGTCAGGAGTAGAGTATGAGGGCCCTGACAGTACCTAGGTAAGGACTACTAGCCAGTCAGAAGCAGAGTATGAGGGCCCTGACAGTACCTAGGTAAGGACTACTAGCCAGTCAGAAGCAGAGTATGAGGGCCCTGACAGTACCTAGGTAAGGACTACTAGCCAGTCAGAAGCAGAGTATGAGGGCCCTGACAGTACCTAGGTAAGGACTACTAGCCAGTCAGAAGCAGAGTATGAGGGCCCTGACAGTACCTAGGTAAGGACTACTAGCCAGTCAGAAGCAGAGTGTGAGGGCCCTGACAGTACCTAGGTAAGGACTACTAGCCAGTCAGAAGCAGAGTGTGAGGGCCCTGACAGTACCTAGGTAAGGACTACTAGCCAGTCAGAAGCAGAGTGTGAGGGCGTGCCATGCTAGCAGCTAGGCGAGCATTATAACGTGTGTTACAGAGTGACGCAGAGCTGTTTTGGAGCAGTTTGTGAACAGTGTTTTCTGTTATAATAAGATATACAGTGGGTACGGAAAGTATTCAGACCCCTTTAAATTTTTCACTCTTTGTTTCATTGCAGGCATTTTCCAAAAATCAAAATAGTTCATTTTATTTCTCAGTAATGTACACTCAGCACCCCATCTTGGACAGAAAAAAACAGAAATGTAGAAATTTTTGCAAATTTATTAAAAAACAAAAACTGAAATATCACATGGTCATAAGTATTCAGACCCTTTGTTCAGTATTTAGTAGAAGCACCCTTTTGATCTAATACAGCCATGAGTCGTTTTGGGAAAGATGCAACAAGTTTTTCACATCTGGATTTGGGTATCCTCTGCCATTCCTCCTTGCAGATCCTCTCCAGTTCTGTCAGGTTGGATGGTAAACGTTGGTGGACAGTCATTTTCAGGTCTCTCCAGAGATGCTCAATTGGGTTTAAGTCAGGGCTCTGGCTGGGCCATTCAAGAACAGCCACGGAGTTGTTGTGAAGCCACTCCTTCGTTATTTTAGCGGTGTGCTTAGGGTCATTGTCTTGTTGGAAGGTAAACCTTCGGCCCAGTCTGAGGTCCAGAGCACTCTGGAAAAGGTTTTCGTCCAGGATATCCCTGTACTTGGCCGCATTCATCTTTCCCTCGATTGCAACCAGTCGTCCTGTCCCTGCAGCTGAAAAACACCCCCACAGCATGATGCTGCCACCACCATGCTTCACTGTTGGGACTGTATTGGACAGGTGATGAGCAGTGCCTGGTTTTCTCCACACATACCGCTTAGAATTAAGGCCAAAAAGTTCTATCTTGGTCTCATCAGACCAGAGGATTTTATTTATCACCATCTTGGAGTCCTTCAGGTGTTTTTTAGCAAACTCCATGCGGGCTTTCATGTGTCTTGCACTGAGGAGAGGCTTCCTTCGGGCCACTCTGCCATAAAGCCCCGACTGGTGGATTGCTGCAGTGATGGTTGACTTACTACAACTTTCTCCCATCTCCCGACTGCATCTCTGGAGCTTAGCCACAGTGACCATTGGGTTCTTCTTTGCCTCTCTCACCAAGGCTCTTCTCCCCCGATAGCTCAGTTTGGCCGGACGGCCAGCTCTAGGAAGGGTTCTGGTCGTCCCAAACGTCTTCCATTTGAGGATTATGGAGGCCACTGTGCTCTTAGGAACCTTAAGTGCAGCAGAAATTTTTTTGTAACCTTGACCAGATCTGTGCCTTGCCACAATTCTGTCTCTGAGCTCCTCAGGCAGTTCCTTTGACCTCATGATTGTCATTTGCTCTGACATGCACTGTGAGCTGTAAGGTCTTATATAGACAGGTGTGTGGCTTTCCTAATCAAGTCCAATCAGTATAATCAAATACAGCTGGACTCCAATGAAGGTGTAGAACCATCTCAAGGATGATCAGAAGAAATAGACAGCACCTGAGTTACATATGAGGGTCACGGCAAAGGGTCTGAATACTTATGACCATGTGATATTTCAGTTTTTGTTTTTTAATAAATTTGCAAAAATTTCTACATTTCTGTTTTTTTCTGTCCAAGATGGGGTGCTGAGTGTACATTACTGAGAAATAAAATGAACTTTTTTGATTTTTGGAAAATGGCTGCAATGAAACAAAGAGTGAAAAATTTAAAGGGGTCTGAATACTTTCCGTACCCACTGTATATGTTATAATAACACTATATATAATCCTTATTTTCTAAGTAATTATCACGAGATCAACCTAGTAATGCACAGATACCACTTTTTCCAAAGTACAAGTACTTAAATTTGGGTACCGCGCCGATACAGTACATCCAGAGTACCGATATGAGTACTTAATAATACCATTAATGACTGAAAAAATGCATTATAAAAATGCATTATTCACCCCTGAATGCATAACGTGAACGTACATTACGTGTTGTACATGAATGCACCATGAAGTAGCTACGGACTGTTGCCCGGTTGAATCCCTTTTTTTAAATAAACTTAATTCATGAACAGAAATCCCATTTTTCCTGAGAAAAGAGTGCTGTGTATATTTACAGGAAGTAATAATTAAAAGAAAAGAAAAAAGTGAATTTATTGGTCACAATCCACATAGCTTGGGCCTCGCACCAGAATAAAATACTTCCTTCTCTCCTGAGTCCAAAACTAGCCGATGTCGGTGTCCTTTTATAAAGGGTCCTGTCACCAGGCTAGTGTGCCTAACTTATGGCCACATTAAGCTTTTGTGGTGTTATTGCTTTTCAATCTGAAATCAATGCCTCCTCTTCCATCAGCCATCACCTGGAAGATGTTCTTATTACTCAGATAGCTCAGGTGATGCCACCGGTTGTATAAAGTTGAAATATTTTCTTCACACTCGCAGCCCATCAGAATAATGTTGCAGTTTCTTGCAACGCAGCCTGCTGTCATCATAGCTGCCGCTCTTCTGGATCTTTATTGCGCTGTGAAAACCATTAAGGCGCTGGAGATTGCCCTCTCCCTCTCCTCGACACTAGATTATTCTGTTTCCATGGATACTTGGCTCCAATTTCCCTTGCATAGTGTAAATGGGAAAAGAGAAGCTCAAGATCAATAGCTCTGCTCACACGTCTTCATCCATCCAGGCGCTGCTTTATATTTGTGTTATCCTCATCCGGCCTGCAGTGATGCTCAGCCAGTTTACCAAGTCCATATTTTCATTTATTTTCATTTGAGCGAGAGACCTTTCCCAGCTGTTGTTGCTGACACTTTTCATCGCGCAGCACTTCACTGTTGCACACAATCAGTGTCGGAGGTGCTGGGGAAATGAGGCAAGATGGTATCGCCGTCTTTCAGCAAGGAGATTTTCTTTGAAGGAAACTCAGACTGTAGTCATCCATCTGGAGGTTTAGTCTGCAGTCAGACGATGCGGCCAAGACAGCAGGTCTTTAATGGGCGTAGTGCGTTTAGGCTGCGGCGGGGAGGGGGGGGGTGAAAAGTTGAGACTGACTCAACTTTTGGGGAAATTAGAGCCCGACCGATATATCTGCAGGCCGATATTAAGCATATCCTGATCTATCTGCATTTATAATGGCTGATTTAATTTAATCATTTATAATGACAATTAAGTCATTCTGATGAATGAATACTTAAAAAATTAAAACGAACGGTCAACCATGTTATGAGCGTTGGCGTTGCATAGTCTGTCCACCAGAGGACGCTCTACAACGTCCCTGTTGGTGATGGTGTTGCATAGTCTGTCCACCAGAGGACGCTCTACAACGTCCCTGTTAGTGATGGCGTTGCATAGTCTGTCCACCAGAGGACGCTCTACAACGTCCCTGTTAGTGATGGCGTTGCATAGTCTGTCCACCAGAGGACGCTCTACAACGTCCCTGTTAGTGATGGCGTTGCATAGTCTGTCCACCAGAGGACGCTCTACAACGTCCCTGTTAGTGATGGCGTTGCATAGTCTGTCCACCAGAGGACGCTCTACAACGTCCCTGTTAGTGATGGCGTTGCATAGTCTGTCCACCAGAGGACGCTCTACATCGTCCCTGTTAGTGATGGCGTTGCATAGTCTGTCCACCAGAGGACGCTCTACATCGTCCCTGTTAGTGATGGCGTTGCATAGTCTGTCCACCAGAGGACGCTCTACAATGTCCCTGTTAGTGATGGCGTTGCATAGTCTGTCCACCAGAGGACGCTCTACAATGTCCCTGTTAGTGATGCCGTTGCATAGTCTGTCCACCAGAGGACGCTCTACAACGTCCTTGTTGGCAACACTGATTTCTTTTTTTTTTTGCTTTTGTTCAAAGTTTTTATACATTTTATTTATCAGAACCTTAATATGTTGATGTTCCTCTGTGCTGGTGTAATAAATTATTATTTTAGTGAGAAGTCATAAATAACTCCACATAACTAATGTTAAGGAAATCTTTTTGTGTTTTGTAACGCGTTTCTGTATATTTTATTTTTTTAAATACAGTATATATCGGAGTTTTAAATAACCAAGTATTCGTATCGGTATCGGCCTTAAAAATTCTTTATTGATCGGGGTCTAGGGGAAACGCAACCCCTCGTCACACTGCAGTGGCGAATTCCATAACTGGCGACCTGTCAGAGACGGTGTGAGAGTCCCGTACAGGAAACAGGAAACATCACTGCCTCTATTGATGCCACAGGAAACGTTTTAAAAAACCAAACACGAGCACTGAACTCGCCGGGAGTTTGAGTAACAGCTGACTGTTTCCTCGTTCCCTCGGTCTCTTTTCTTTCTCCATGAAATGAAGCTCCCTTCAAGTGCGGTCGGAAACGTCAAGATCTACAAACAATCAGACGGAAAACATCCTTCCATCCATCTTCATCCGCTTATCCGGTATCGGGTCTCGGGGGCAGCAGCTCCAGCAGGGGACCCCAAACTTCCCTTTCCCGAGCCACATCAACCAGCTCCGACTGGGGGGTCCCGAGGCGTTCCCAGGCCAGGTTGGAGATATAATCCCTCCACCTAGTCCTGGGTCTCTACCGAGGCCTACGGAAAACAGTAACTGTGAAATACAAAGTCTACTTGTGCCACATTGGGAAGTTAAAAAACAGAACAGGATGTTTCAGTGAAACTTCCACTGCCGCACAACCCTGCAGCCAGATTTGTTTTCTGTGGTCTGAACACAGTTTTAGTCTCTGTATTCAGCTTCAAGCATCTTTGCTCTTAATGCCTCTGGAGGTCCCCTGAAGGCAAAACAAACAGTGCTTGGCACCTTTACAGTTTTAATGGCTGTGCACAAATGTATGTTCTACCACATTGTCAGCAATCCCCTGTGGAAATCCGAGCTCAGCGTGAATTATTCATAGCTGCCAAGTGTTTTTGATGTAGTACATTAACAGGAATGGTTAAGAAGCTGATTCTGCTGACAGTTAAACCATGAAGGGAGATGAAGAAAGAAGCTGACTAGTGGCTTGGTGGTTTTCCAAAGGCGCTCTTTGATCTGTAAAAAGTTTCACACTTCTCTCACTCCTACCGCCTCATCTCGGATTGTGCTGCGGTGATCTATTGTTTGGACTCCTATCTCTGCCTACATATTTCAAGATGAACAGAGATTTATGTGGGCCACTTGGCACTGCCGAGTTTAGGTATATTCACTTATTTGTTGTGGTTGCCGTGCGTGGGTGAGTTTCTTAAGTTTTTCCTCATGGGGCCAATTATTTGTCCTGTTATATTTTAACTTCAAGCATCCATCCATCTATTTGTTGGACGCTATGCAAGGTAGCCCCTAAATCTTTCTCCCCAGCCATGTGCTCCAGAGGCCTATACTACAAAGCAAGGTCAACATGCCCTGGATTTGTTTCCTTCTAGTTCAATCAACCCAGATTTTCCCAATCTAGTGACGAGCGCGTTCACATAAAAGTGGCGGCGTTTGCTCCATGTGACCAAACATGGACAAGTCTACCGGAGTCATATGTTTGACACTGGAAAAACAAACGATAACCCTACAGAAATATGAAGTACACAGACAATAGCATCACTGCTGCTAAATCCAGGAAGACAAACTGTCAAAAAATTGCAGACGCTGTAAATGCGTAAGTTATAAGGCTTATCAATAGCACTGCCCCATCAGTCAGGCACAACAAGATCTGGCCATAATTACACTTACTACTACTAATAATAATAATAATAATAATGCATTCCATGAACTTTTGTTGCTATGTTCTTTTAGTTGCAACCCTGGCAGTGGTAAGTGATCGTGGGAGCAAAAATCGTGGACGACGTTCAGTCGAGTCAGTAGGCAGTAGATTGGACAGTAGGCAATGCTTTTATATCGATTGGTCTTGGAAGATAACTTTAATCTGGTTGGGTTTCTGTAAATAACATCACAGAGTACGGTCTAGACCTGCTCTTTTATGAAAAGCACAATGAGATAACTGTTGTTGAATTGAACATAAGCTGCTCTTGAGCAGCTCTTCCTACGGGAACCTGAGGATTTTCTAGGCCAGATGGGATAGGAAACACCGCCAAACACGTGTTCTGGGTCTCCCCCGAGGTCTCCTCTCACGCTGCATCCACACCACTACGTTTTCATTTTTGATCAGAAGGTCTGAACCCATCTCAACTGGCTCCTTTTATCTGAAATGTTAAAGGTCCCATGGCATGAAAATGTCACTTTGAGGTTTTCCCTCCGCCTGCCTATGGTCCCCCAGTGGCTAGAAATGGTGATAGGTGTATGATGCAATCTTGCCCTTTATGAGGTCATAAGGGGCAAGGTTACCTCCGCTTTCTCTGCCTTTCCTGCCCAGAGAATTTTGGCCCACCAGAGAGAGAGAGAGAGAGAGATCATGGCTTTCAAACGAGCAACGTGGCAGGTGGTCAAGGCCACACCCCCAGCCTCTACCTTGCCCCCTCCCCCTCTCCTCAAAAGTTACAGACTCAGAGATGGCACATACTAAGGAAACATACAAAGAGCACCATGTCATGGGACATTTAAAAAATGAATTAAATAAGCTTTAATTAAATTAAAGTTCCTGCGAGATTAAGGAAAATCTCAGACTTACCAGAGAAACAAGAAGAGGGTTCCCACAGGCCTTTAAGAACCCTGAACGTTTTCTCTTTGTCCTCAAAACTTCTGAAATTTGAATATGAATATTTAACCTTTTGAAGTATTTTTTTGAATACACCTAACTTGAAAACATGACTCAGGACTGTGCTTTGTGCTCTCTCAGGTAAAACAAATATGAATGACTCCTTGAATTTCAACCCAGCCCTTAAAGCCTTGAAAAGTTGCAAAAAAGATATCCATCAAATCCTTGATTATATAAGATACCTATTTCTGTGTATTTCTGTGTGTTTGATTAGAGATCGGCAGAAATCAAAGTGTTTGTTCCTTTGTGTTTTTGCAGCTGCGGCGCTGGGGAACCTGGTTTCAGATTTGGCGGGTCTCGGGTAAGTCGCATTGTAAACGGTCTCTGAGTGTTTTATTTTAAGGTAGATGTGTGACGTTTATTACAGTCGGTGTTTGCTTCATTTTTAAATGAAAAATAGTAAATTAATTGCAATTACTTTCACTTACTATACCTTATGTTTCCCTCCAAGGTTTTCACACATACTTTATTCTTTTATCTTTGGGAGAACTAGTTCATTTTACATCTTCAACTCGAGGATATTTATCTAAATAATCAGTGTTTGATCAGGAAAGTTGCATCAAGCAAATTCATGCTAATACAGACGCGTGTTGGCTTTACCTTGACATCCTTGTGAGTGTAACAGAAACTCCACCTGCTGCTTTAGGCTAATGATTAGGGCAAGGATTGGGATGTTAAGTTAAGATGTGTGGTAAATGATCATTGTCAATGAACGTCCACACAAGTATAATTACCCAAATGTGTGTATGTAGTCTTGCAGGTTATGTGGAGGCTTTGGCTTCCAAACTGGGGATGCAGGGTCCAGATCTGACCCCTGAACAAATGCACATGTGGCAGACCAAGTTCAGCTCTCACATGGTAAGATTTGGTTATTTGTTTAAATTCTTTCTGGGGGGGTATTCATGCCTTTTTAATAGATAGATAGATAGATAGATAGATAGATAGATAGATAGATAGATAGATAGATAGATAGATAGATAGATAGATAATGAAAATGAGAGGAGAGAGGGATGGTAACTACATGCAACAGCTGAAGTTTAATGGGTGATGTTGCAGTTTAAGACAGGATGTTTTAGTCTACAAGTAGTAATTGGCATTGTGTAACAACAGGTAACCTTCAACAATAGGCACAAAACTAGGACATTTCAAAGAATAAAAAGAAGAAAGCTTAAGCAGTGCTGGAAGGAAAGTCTGCTGCTGATAACGTATTACAAGAAGAGAATCCACAGACAAAAAAAACAATAGAGGCAGAGATTGAAATAGAAAGAGATTTGCCAAAAAATCACTGTCAGCTTTATTCTTGTTGTGTGCATGTCTCAGGAGTGCAAAAATAGATGTAAGATCAAATCTATCAAAGGCACATTTGAAGATTAAAAGCTTAAAAGGAAGAAGCAACTGGTGAGCTGGAACAACCTTATTCTGAAATATTCATTTTATTCTAAAACATGTCTCTGAAGATGTTTGTCTCCTCTGTATCGCTAGGACCCTAACAGGTTACTCTTAGGGCGATTTCACACACACAGTTCTGCAGACTGGCGATTGCAGCGTTGTCGCAGCATTGTTTCATTTTTCATTTGGTTCGGTTAGCGTTCACACTGCACTTCATCAAACGCACCACCAACATTGTGCGGCAACATTTGAAAAGTGGAGCAACACCACATTTATAATGTCTTGGGTTTTCTGGTTCTGCTTTAGTGTTTTTTAAATATTTTAAAAGAAGGCGATAATGAGCAGCTGAGAGACAGCGAGTGAAGGAGATGATGATGTCACACAGACGACCAGCGATGTGTGGTCATAAATCAATAGGTTATGGATTTGAAAGTGATCATCCCTTAAATCAGGGGTCTTCAACGTTTTCCAGGCCAAGGACCCCCAAACTGATGGCGAGATGGAGCGGGGACCCCCTAATTATATATATTGTATACAATTGTGTTATATCAAACTGGTCCTATAGTGCCATGTGTAAATGTACCTTGTTATTGTGCATTCAATACTAAGATACTCAAATAATACACAGGGGCATATATTCATGTTTTTATTTTAAACATGTGCGAGGCACAGTGAGTAGGGTGGCCATGCCACTGCCATTTATAAACATAACATAACACAATAAACTGATACCTGCCAAGATCAACAAGGTCTGTCAACCAAAACTTTCGCGACCCCCATGCAGTACCTCTGCGGACCCCCTGTTGAAGACCCCTGCCTTAAATCATAGCCTGGTTGACACCAGGACCCTTCTCAGTTGTAACTGAGAGTAGTATCTGGGGAAAGGTTCATTCATTGCTAATTTTTAAAGGCGTGTCACCAACGGACGCCGCTCAAATGCCTCTGGGCGCAATTGGATAGTCCATCAACCAATCAGAACAACGATCCGGGTGACGTAGCAGCGACAGCGGCATCAACGGGTTGCTGCACTTTGGGGGCCGTCATGTTGAATGTATTGTCATTGTGTAAAGCGGGTTGCTGATTGGTGCCTCAATTTAGAAAAATAGGAAATGGGCTTGAATGGGCTCTTAGCCAGACGGACTTGCAGGGCAAATCTCAAATTTGCCGGAAGTTTGTCAGGGTTTTCTCGGGCTACTTAAATCATATATAAGTCCTCAAACTGTGTGCATAGTTGAAATTGCAAATGGAAATCGAACCGTTTTAAGGTTCATTTCCTGCATTTGGGTAGGATCACTTGGCTCCGGTGCCCGAACTGAGACTCACATTTTCAAGCAGACCAGAGTTTGGTTGTTTGCTCCGCACCAGAGTTCGAATAAGCTTTCTCATCACCCAAAATAGACCCCACTATCTGACGAAGCGCTCCAAAGGTCGGTTTAAAACGGACCTAACAGCTCAGGTGTGAAAGCAACCTTATTTTAATATATTTAAAGGTCCCATGACCTGCTGCTTTTTGGATGTTTTTATATAGACCTTAGTGGTCCCCTAATACTGTATCTGAAGTCTCTTTTATATAGACCTTAGTGGTCCCCTAATACTGTATCTGAAGTCTCTTTTATATAGACCTTAGTGGTCCCCTAATACTGTATCTGAAGTCTCTTTTATATAGACCTTAGTGGTCCCCTAATACTGTATCTGAAGTCTCTTTTATATAGACCTTAGTGGTCCCTAATACTGTATCTGAAGTCTCTTTTATATAGACCTTAGTGGTCCCCTAATACTGTATCTGAAGTCTCTTTTATATAGACCTTAGTGGTCCCCTAATACTGTATCTGAAGTCTCTTTTATATAGACCTTAGTGGTCCCCTAATACTGTATCTGAAGTCTCTTTTATATAGACCTTAGTGGTCCCCTAATACTGTATCTGAAGTCTCTTTTATATAGACCTTAGTGGTCCCCTAATACTGTATCTGAAGTCTCTTTTATATAGACCTTAGTGGTCCCCTAATACTGTATCTGAAGTCTCTTTTATATAGACCTTAGTGGTCCCCTAATACTGTATCTGAAGTCTCTTTTATATAGACCTTAGTGGTCCCCTAATACCATATCTGAAGTCTCTTTCCCAAAATTCAGATGCAGAATTACAGCCACTAGAGCCGGTCCCACAGCAAGCTTTCCTTAGGATGTGCCATTTCTGTGTCTGTAGCTGTAAATGCTATTGAGGAGGCGGGCAAGGTGGAGGGTGTGGGTGTGGCCTTTTAACACAATATGATTTCTTGTCCTCCTGCAGGGCAAAGCCATCGGCGTGACCATTGGCTGTATTTTGGGGATGTTCCCGCTGTTTTTCCTGGATGACGAGAAGGAGAAAGAAGCACAACACTGCAGTGACGCAGCGTCTTCCTAACAAGCCGCTACAGTCACACCTACAGACTGGATACTGCTGATGTCAACTTTTAAAGTATTTACAGTCGGTTGTTTCTCTGTTCAGGCGGCGTTCACACTTCTTCAGTCTCTGAACCCTCTAAAGCTGTTTGTGTCAACTGACTGAATTTAGCTCCATCACAGCTTCAGCTCTTTGTGGCTTCTTCTGACGCACCAAGCTGTGGTATTTCCACACGGCGTGCTCCATCAAGACGTGCATCTGTTCATTCAGAACTTAAAGTTTATGGGGATTCACTCGTTTAAGTTTGTCATAAGGGATCTTATCAGTTCTGATTCTATCATCGATTCTTCTTATCAATCCCGTTCTTTCTGGAATCTGTCCGACCGACCTGTTTGAAAAAGAAACCCCCAGTCCGACCATTCCTCTAACTTTCCGAAACCGACGGTCCAACATTCACGCCAATTTCGTGCTGCTGTTTGGTCCGCTGGGTGGAGGTGAGAAATGAGTCTCTCCTTTTTCATTTCTCACATTTATGTCACATTAATGTGAACAACTGAGTGTAACACTAAACATATCTTCCAGGAGAGACTGTTATCTCCATATTCAACATCTCGTCATGTCTGATGTGGTCGGACAACAGTTATGGCTAGAAAGGATCCGTCTTGTGTGACACTCGCGAGTGTTCACCTATGTGTTTATGTCTGGCAGCAGCCTTGCAGTGACTGTTATATCGTTGCTCAAACATCAGTTGATAACGACAAATTATGTGAAAGCTTCCGTCTTGTGTATAAATATGAAGTTGTCACTCGTCTGGCGAGAGCAATGTGCTTTCCCACTCTGTGACAAACCTGCGCTTTGATTCAACACTTGTTATAGAAAATAAGCCGAACAGCAGGCTCGTGGCAACACTGGGTTTCTTTGTGGTCTGATAAATAAATCGCCGAGGCCTGGTTTTTAATTAAAGTGGGTTTTAAAAAAAAAAACGATAAGACTCCTTTGGAGCCCTTTTGAGTTTATCCCCCAGAGTCGCTTTGATTTCGACATCATGGTTACACGAGATGAATCCTTTCTAGCCATAACCACCACATTCTCATGAACCGTCCGGAAGATATTAATTAATTCTTACTTAAATGTATGTGTCACACACCCCGGCGAGAATGCTGGGGTGTCCGTTTAAAAACCCAAACTCAAACTATAATACCAGCAATAATCTTTCCACTGACAAATACGACATGGACCCAGACCAAGCAGTTTGCAAAATGTAACACTTTATTCTAAAACAAGTTAAAAGTTAAAACCGCAAAAAAGACACAAGTAATAAAAGTTTAAAAAAGCTAAATATTGAGAGCGATCTCCTTGCCGCTAGTCCCCAGTGTTTGTTACAGTCTGTAGTTATGTTGATCTCAAGAATGGCCGATTCCACCCAGGGAAGCCTAGGCTCTTCCTTTCTTTCGCCTGTCCGCGTCGCGTGTTCCACCCGGCCGACGCTGAGGGAGAACAAAGGGAGCTCTCAGTCAAACAGGATACCAACCAGTTCATCTTCCACACACTCTCACAGAGGACAGCTGGAAGACTTTCCTTCACTTATCTGCATGCATGCGTTGAACTCCTCATTTGGGTGGCTGCAGTCCCCCTGTTGTTCCGGGCTCTCAGGACGTAGTCCGGTCTGCACCACAACATGTTCACCCGCACTTCTCAGGACGTAGTCCGGTCTGCACCACAACATGTTCACCCGCACTTCTGAGGACGTAGTCCGGTCTGCACCACAACATGTTCACCCGCACTTCTCAGGACGTAGTCCGGTCTGCACCACAACATGTTCACCCGCACTTCTGACGACTTGTCCCAACGGACACTGGTCCAGCGCGTCTGTTCGTCTCCGTTCCCACTGTCCTCCGTGGCAGTCGGTCTCTGCTCTGCTCTCACTCTGTTCTGTTCTTCTTTGCCTTTTCATTGGCAAGTCCCCTACCACACCTGGTCCCCATTAAGCTCAGGTGTTTCCCCTTGTCCTACTTTGAGCGTGTTAGGTCTGAGAGTAAAAAGGGGGAGGAGCCCCAGTCTTGTCAAAGGTGGTATGGTACTATCCACTACAACAGTTCATGCAATAAGAAAAACCATAATAACAAAACTCAAGCATGCAGCAACAGAATAAAAACATGCAAACCCAAAATAGTAAAAAACACATGCCATTAGTCTAATTAACACCAAACACTATCACAGCAATACACCATCCAGTTAGTGATATAGAACTATACAGATATATAGGCACCCACGTTTGACATATGGACACTACGTCGTGAGCTCCATGAAGCCTGGTGGAGACCTCTGTTGTATCGGCGGTAGTTGGTGGGTCAGTTTCCTGAAAACAGCTGACTTTGGGCCGGGTTCAGAGCAACGCGAGCTGCCGGTTGCTTCGGCGGACATTAGGGTTAAAATTTAGTCCACAAAATATGAGCGTTTTGCTGCAGCGAAAGTTAAGATTAGGCATCAAAATGACTAGTTAAGATTAGTAAAAAAAGATTTTGTTTTGGATTAAAACAGTCCCAAGGAACACACGTTTCCTTGAAAGTCCTGTAACGGCCACCCATCCCCCCCCACCCCGCCCTTCTCCTTACGCGCCCCGATGCGTTCTTTTACAGCGGCCGTCAATGTAGTGAATACAGCCAACAACGAACGTTGAATGCTTACAAATTACAGAACTTTGCGTAGCTTTGTGAACAAATGGTTCATGAGAACAGGCTGCCATAACCGAGCATAACCCTACCCTTAAGACTAATATCAGGATCATTTCTGGGTCTTCTTTTTTGATAAGCAAACTAATTTTCAGCATTTTGTCAGCACGTCCTTTAATTACTGCAAACAAATCTGATATGCTGGATAGTCGTACTGCTCTCCAACCCGGGCCGAGCGTAGCGAATCCACATTAATTACAGTTTCTTTGTCACTATAAAACTTAATAGTTTCTGCTATCTGGAATTGATTCACAGCCAGCCGCAGACAGTTTTTAGTGCCACAGTGTCTGCTTGACAATCCCATTTTTGTAGCAATACAATTGAAGTGATATGAACAGAGAAGTGTTTCTTTTTAGATGAAACAGATGTTGACAAAGTTTCCTTTTGGGGGCGTCATTTGAAATTGGGAAAAATGAGAAGTTGGAAAAAAGGTTATAAATTGCAATATATGGCAGAATATTGCAATATGTTTAAAATCTCAATAATATCTGGGGATTCCCATTCCTACTGAGTCCTGGGTGTTGATGAGAGGAATCAATGGTGTTTGAGCTATATTATTATTATTATTATTATTATTATTATTATTATTATTATTATTATTATGTCAGTGGAAACCCATCTTTCATTTCTCATCTCTGTTTTTGACTCCGAGCGAATGGCTGCTGTGAACGCTGCCTGAGTACATGCCAGGATGTGAAGTGCTCACCTGTGTCAACACCTTCAGACAACAGCTGTTCATTTGGATTCAAGTATCAGCTGCAGCGGCTGATAACAACAGGGTATTAGACATCCTCTGCTCTCCCACAGAGAAGCTGTGAATCCCAAATATACCCAGGTGCCACCTGAGGGCAGAACAGAAAGGTCCAGGTGTGACCGGTGGTCGTTTCCCATCTTGACAGTAGAAACACAACGTATATACTGGAACACTATTTCACATTTTAAACATTGTCCTTTTTATTTATTTTTTACTCAAGTTAATTGAAAGACCGGATTTATACACTTTATACATCTGAAGACTTCATCTCCCAAACACTACTTGTCCATTTTGGGTCAAAAAGTAAACTTGACTCAATACTTTAGCTGAAACTGACTTTTCAGTGACAAATTACGGTCGCTGCACTTCAGTACCAGCAGCTTGGTTCTTGTGCATCTTTAAAGTTTTACCAAAATATATATATATATATATAACATATATATAAAAACAAAAGTAACAGTGTCCACTGCTACCTCGATGGGAATACTTTTAGATGTTATGCATGAAGAACCGATGTAGCTCGATAGTTTGACTTACTTTCCTTGTCAGATGGTTTTTTTAATATACTGGAAAGTCTTCAAATGTTTTGTGTGGGTTGAAACAGGCGCTCAGTGGTGATACACACTACTTTGAAGTTGCTATTTTTAAAGTTTGAGCCTTTGCTGTACACTGATGCTTGCTTTCAAAGCTCTTTTCTGCACGTTTCTGTCAACTCCATGTTTTCTCCTCTCTCTCTCTCTTTCTTTCTCTCTCTCTCTCTCTCTCACACACTGACTGACGCTTACTTGGACCCAGCCGTCTGTGTATTTAGTTTTTTAGGTTTTGCTTCATCAGTCTTGAAGCTCCAGATGGTTGGAAGTTTCCAAATAAGACTGTGCAGTCCAAAACATGTTAATGCCATCACAAGTCAGTTCAGTAGTTTTCAGTGATTTATGTGACTCAACATTTCTCTCTTTTTTTTTCTTTCCTTTGTTAAGTCTTTCTCTCTCTCTCTCTTTGTGCCTGTCTCTCACACACTCCGGCTCTTAGCACACGCAATAACAAAGGTGCTTTTTGTAATGGTGATCCTTCTTCCTCCTGTTCACAGCCCCCATCAGATAGCGCTCTCCATCTACGACTTATTTGAGTGTCAACATTTTTTATTACAGACTAATCTGTTGATGATGTTTGGGATTAATCGATCAATTGTTTAGTCTATAAAATAGAAAGTTGCGAGTAAGCGCAGTTGAATTTTTTTAAAAGCTTTTGTTGTTTTTATTGACCAGAGTTGAAAAAGGTTCAACTTACAATGAATTTAAATGGTAAATCCTCACATTTCAGAAGTTGGAACTGGAGAACATTTGCTCTTTAGTTCAAAATTATACAATTATTTTTCCTATTTGTTGCCTTAACATCTCAGCAATAGTCTGAAATCTCCACCTAACATTGATAATTGCTCCCACAATGCAACAAATGTAGTCTCCGCAGCACTCGTTGCTAACATTGATAGATGCATAAATTACAGCCGTAGCACACTACTGAGCTCCCCAGTGGGGATCAATAAACAAACTAAATAAATAAATGATCTCCACAGACGAGGGATCTACTATATCCTATTGGCCGATTAAAGAGAAAACTAACATAATGTTATTGTTCTGATTTTGGCGTTCCATGAAAAGCCTTTTTACGATAGAGTTAGGTGTGATTGGATGTGTGTAATACATAAGTTTCTCAACAGGTCATATGATGTATGGAAGGAGATCTGAGGCATTTCCATGCCTTGAAAAGTATGAAAATTGCCAAAAAATTTGAAATATTGCAATAATGATTGTGATTTAGCTGGTTTTAAACCCTGTGGTTATTTAACTGATTATGATGTTTGCTCCGGGGAGGAGGGGGTTAGAGGGATGGGGACACAAATCCTCAAATCAAAAGGAATTATGGACTGGATGGAAGGAAAAAAGAAAGTAAACAGACAAACCTCTGATTAGACTCATTGGGGACAGAAATGTTTGAGCAGTATTTTAATTAGAGCCCGACCGATATATCAGCGAGCAATATTATCGGCCGATATTAGGCATTTCCCGATCTGTCGGTATCATTTCTAATGACAAATAAATGATTCTGATAAATGAATATTTAAAAAATAAAAACAGACCGTCAACCATGTTATGAGTGTTACAGTTTCATAGTCTGTCCACCAGAGGACGATCTACAACGTCCCTGTTAGTGATGGTCTTACATAGTCTGTCCACCAGAGGACGCTCTACAACGTCCCTGTTAGCGATGGCATTGCATAGTCTGTCCACCAGAGGACGCTCTACAACGTCCCTGTTGGTGATAGCGTTGCATGGTCTGTCCACCAGAAGACGCTCTACAACGTCCCTGTTGGTGATGGTGTTGCATAGTCTGTCCACCAGAGGACGCTCTACAACGTCCCTGTTGGTGATAGCGTTGCATAGTCTGTCCACCAGAGGACGCTCTACAACGTCCCTGTTGGTGATGGTGTTGCATAGTCTGTCCACCAGAGGACACTCTACAACGTCCCTGTTAGTGATGGCGTTGCATAGTCTGTCCACCAGAGGACGCTCTACAACGTCCCTGTTGGTGATAGCGTTGCATAGTCTGTCCACCAGAGGACGCTCTACAACGTCCCTGTTGGTAACAGTGACGTTAAGTTTCATATCTTAAATTTGTATTTTTCTACATTTTATTTATCAGAACTTTAATATATTTTGATGTTCTGTTGTGACAATTAGACAAATTATTATCATATTTTAGTGAGAACTCATAAATAACTACATATCTAATGTTAGGGAACTCTGTTTATGTTTTGTAACGCGTTTCTGGATTTCGTTTTCTTTCTTTTTTTAAAAATATATATCGGCCGCATATATACTGACATATCAGATTTTTAAATCTCCAAATATTCGTATTGTATCGGCCTTAAAAATCCTTTATCGGTCGGGCTCTAAGTTTAATGTGATGAGTGTTTGGACTCGGCTGCAGAAGATGTTTAATGAGGGAATCTAGTCTCATTAGAAGAGAGATTCATTGTGCGGGAGAACGATGAAACAAAAGCAATTTCCATCTGTTTGAATCATGTGTTAAATAAGGAGTAACTAATTAAGTAAATATACACGATATGTTGTTTTCACAATGCAGTTTATGACTGCGGACAAACTGAACTTGTATGGTTTTGTATCATCTCATGTTTATATCACTTGTGTGTTTTGTTTCTTAGAGGATGAAGGTTTTCTTCAGGTCTGTGTGTTGAGCAGATTTTTATGTTTTCATTTTCTTGATAGTATTTTGCATTATGTCTTTCTCTGTACAAAAAACTAGCAAAGAGATTTTGAAGAATATGAACAAAAGTATAATCCATTTCAGTCTGTCAGTTAAATGAATACTGTGTTGTGCTGCCATCTTGTGGACCGTCCGAAAACAGCCGAGCAGCTGTTGTGCACTGATACATGTATGTAGTCTACAACCGGTGATCTGGAAGGATTGGTTATATAACTTATGCATTTTGGAATAATGTGCAATTTACACTAACATAATAAATTTGGGAGTGTTTACCTCTGGCTCTGCAGGTGATGCTGAAGCTCTTTTTGTCTTCTCGTTAATCGCGGATGGTTGAAGTGCCCTCGAGCAAGGCAACGGAAACGTCAGTCACTCCTGGCTGAGGAAGGATGGGGCTCTCAGGTCAGATTGTCTCTCACAAACCTCAACCACCATTACGAAGACACATTCGGTACAAAATGCATCCTAAAGGCTCTGAAAACATGGTTTTTCAAACTGTTTTGTACCTAGATGGATGGATGGATGGATAGATGGATGGATGGATGGATATTGATCCCAATAAAATGGGAAATTACAGTGTTACAGCAGCAAAATCAGTTACACAAAATATAAATGAAATACTAAGATACAATATACATATATACATGAAATAATAATAGGAATAAAATACGAGAACAAATATGATGAAAGAAGATGGGATCCTAAATGAAAGCACGACCTTCTGCTGATGTCAGAGCAGTTTTGGTTATATTTTCACTCCTTTACCTTACCTTTCTGTCAGACAGACAACGTTTTTATTCATTTTCATTGCAAATACAATTTTTTCCAACAACCTCAACCTCAACCTACTCCCCGACCGCCCTTTCTGATAGGGAACTAAAGCCGTTTGTATGCTTATGTGCTCTCTTCAAAGAAACCAGACTCCTTTTGGCATAAGTTTCCTCGCAGAACACGGGAGTTGCTGCTCTACCGCTGCCTCCATCGGTTAGTTTGTGTTATTGTGGAACAGGTGAATCCCGA
>JAQOOF010000054.1:17500-92104 GCA_029931835.1 Etheostoma nigrum | reverse complement strand
ATCCCAGACAAGGCAGCGTTACGCTTTGAAGACTTTTCGTCTCTCAGATGAGAGATGAAAAGTCTTCAAAGCACCATGACGTGTGTGACTGAGAACCTACAGACATAGACTAAGTTATTTAAAACTAGAAGCAATGGATTTTTGTTGAAAAGCTAGCATTTTATACAATTTAGAAAAGTTTACCAAATTGGTACAATATCACTCCCATTTGATTCATGTAAGATTTTCATGCTGTCTAATCAGCAGCAGGTTTTTTTTTTTTTAAATAGCAATATGAGCAATATGATCAAAAGTAAGCATATGGTTGCGATTTAAAGCAAATATTTGGGATTTTCTTTTTTTTAACATGATAATTTACTGGAACAATAAATCATCCAATTCATTTGTCTGTGAGTTCAACTTGTTTTTCCTCTTCTTCGTACTCATCAATTAAGACCGGTGCTTAAAAAAAAAAAAAAAAGCAGCAGCTTTAATCTGAACTACAACCGAAATCCGACCACCGAATTATCAAAAATAAGTTAGAAACATTCAGGTCAGAAATTAAGACAATATATATATATATATTATAACAGAGAGCAAAGGGTCTAGTTATCCGTTCAGTGAGCAAAGCAAGAAAATACAATTCAAAAGAGGGAAAGACGTAAGTGTGAGGTGAAAGACCGTGAATTAAAAGCAAAAAGAGTGGAAGATGAAAGAAGGGATGGGGGAAAAGGAGGAGAACGTCAGGGAGAACGAGGATCAAACCTTCCAGGACGGGACTCTGGATGACGGGATCAATCCGAGAGGCAGGAACTCTCCTGATTGGCCGGGGCCTGGACGAGACCACGGCCACGTGGGGGAAACGGACGAATAGGAGGGCGAAGAGATGGGAGAGGTGGAGGTGGTGGTGGAGGTGAAGAATGGAGAGTGGAGGTGGGGGTCCTGGGCCTGCAGTACCACTCCGTGCAGACAGAGGGCAGCGTGATGGTCAAAACCATCGGACAACTGAAGGTGAGTGGATGAGGGACAGGTGCAAACACAGATCAACACATTAAAGATGGCGGTTATGACTGTTGGGATCATATGGGGCGCTGAAACACAATTACAAATAGTGAAGTCTTAAGAGAGCAAGCTTCAGGAGTCCGTGAAGAAGGACTACCACTTGACATGCTCCTAGCTTTCAGATTTACAGATATGAATCACTCTGCATTTATTGGTGATTTGTGTTTCATGAGTTGAAAATTCATGTGAGCCTGCTTTAGCACCATATGAAGGGTGGAGGTGCTACATGGAGCAGGTGGAGCTCTGTGGTAGTCTGCACTGTATTGGATCAAGCAATCAACATCAGTGTGGCAACAACAAATTGATGCTCCAAAGCTCCATGTGGCCCCTTTAAACACAAAAAAAAAAACAAAAGAGAAGAGTATGTGACACTGGCTCCACAGACCCTAAAACCTTACAGATGTGTGTGCATGTGTGTGTCATTTGTGTCTTTTCATGTGTAGATGTTCACCTGCTGTAGCCCAGAGTGGGGCTCGCTGTGTGAGGGTGAGGAAGAGGAGGAAGAGGAAGGCTCCTCGGATAAAGGAGAGACACACGACTGCAACAGAGCCATGCAAAGCACACACATACACACACACAGAGGGCAGCCAAGACAAAACACAGACAGAAAAAAGCAGAATCTCAGCGTTAATAAGTCCAGAATAGAGCAGAATAATTATTACGTGAAGGAACAGGACGAGAGAACAGGAAGCAAGAAGAAGGAGTGATAAATGAAGCAGGAGCAGGAGAAGCTAAAAACTGTGTGTCTGTCTGTCTCCGTCAGCCTATAACTTAATCTTATGTACAGTAAATAAATAAAAATGTCTGTGTTTTTCGACGTTCCTTACCTGTGAGCTGTCCGGCGGCATGGGTGACGGGGATTTGGACTGGAAGGCGTCCTGGGAGATGAAGCCAGAGTCGTGGGAGGAGATGGAGGAAAGGCGGGCCGGCGTCTGCTGGGGGAGCACCGAGGAAGAGGAGGAGGAGGAGGCTCGGTAACGGAAATGGGAGGTGGGGGAGTGGCAGTGTGAGCCGCTGGAGCGAGAGTCGCTGCTGTTCACACTGTTCAGGCTGCTGTAGGACAGAGAGGGAACGAGAGAAGGGAGGAGAGGAGAGGAAACAAGAGAGGACAATTTGGTTTTGAAAGTCCCGTTATTGGACCAGAAGAAGAAACACAGTCACAAAAGTTTAAGAGCAAGTTAGGAAAAGAAAATCCTAAATAAAAAAACACAACAAAACCTGTCAAACAAATAAAAAGGAGGGAAAACAAGAAGAGAGAGAGAGAGATGAGGGAGAGAAATGAGAAGAAGAGGGAGATGAAACAAGATAATAGAGGATAAGAAACAAGAGAGATATAATAAGAGAAGACAGGAGAGGAAAGAGGAGAGGAGAAGAGGAAACAAGAGAGGAGAGGAAACTAGAAGAGATGATAGGAAACAAGAAGAGAGGAAATGAGAAAAGAGGAGAAGAAATGAGAAGAGAGGAGAGGGGAAGGAACAAAAGAGGAGAGGAAATGAGAAGAGAGGAGAGGGGAAGGAACAAAAGAGGAGAGGAAATGAGAAGAGATGATAGGAAACAAGAAGAGAGGAGAGGAAATGAGAAGAGAGGAGAGGATATGAGAAGAAGAGAGGAAACAAGAAAAGAGGAGAGGAAATGAGAGAGGAGAGGATATGAGAATGAGAAGATAGGAAACAAGAAAAGAGGAGAGGAAACACAAAGAGAGGAGTGGAATCAAGATAGGAAAGGAGAAGAAACAAGAGAAAAGAGGAAACAAGAAGATGAGAGGAAATGAGAAGAGAGGAGAGGAAATGAGAAGAGAAAATAGGAAACAAGAAGAAATGAAAAGAGAGGAGAGGAAATGACAAGAGGAGAGGAAATGAGAAGAGAGGGGAAGAAAAAGAAAAGAGAGGAAATGAGAAGAGATGAGAGGAAATGAGAAGAGAGGAGATGAAATGAGAAGATAGGAAACAAGAAAAGAGGAGATGAAATGATAAGAGAGGAGATGAAATGAGAAGAGAGGAGAGGAAATGAGAAGAGAGGAGAGGAAATGATAAGAGAGGAGATGAAATGAGAAGAGAGGAGAGGAAATGAGAAGAGAGGAGAGGAAACAAGAAAAGAGGAGAAGAAATGAGAAGAGAGGGGAAGAAAAGGAAAAGAGGAGAGGAAATGAGAAGAGAAGATAGGAAACAAGAAAAGAGGAGAAGAAATGAGAAGAGAGGAGATGAAATGAGAAGAGAAGATAGGAAACAAGAAAAGAGGAGAGGAAATGATAAGAGAGGAGATGAAAAGAGAAGAGAGGGAACAAGAAAAGAGGAGAAGAAATGAGAAGAGAGGAGAGGGGAAGGAACAAAAGAAAAGAGGAGAGGAAATGAGAAGAGATGATAGGAAACAAGAAGAGAGGAGAAGAAATGAGGAGAGGAAAATAAATGAGAAGAAGATGAGGAAACAAGAAAAGAGGAGATGAAATGAGAAGAGAGGATATGAAATGAGAAGATAGGAAACAAGAAAACAGAAGAGGAAATGAGGAGATGATAGGAAACAAGAAGAGAGGAGAGGAAATGAGAAGAGAAGATAGGAAACAAGAAAGGAGGAGATGAAATGAGAAGAGAGGAGAGGAAATGAGAAGAGAAGATAGGAAACAAGAAAGGAGGAGATGAAATGAGAAGAGAGGAGAGGAAATGAGAAGAGGAGAGGAAATGAGAAGAGAGGATAGGAAACAAGAAGAGAGGAGAGGAAATGAGAAGAGAGGAGATGAAATGAGAAGAGAGGATATGAAATGAGAAAATAGGAAACAAGAAAAGAGAAGAGGAAATGAGGAGATGATAGGAAACAAGAAGAGAGGAGAGGAAATGAGAAGAGAGGAGATGAAACAAGAAAAGAGGAGAAGAAATGAGAAGAAGAGAGGAAATGAGAAGAGAAGAGATAAATGAGAAGAGAGGAGAGGAAATGAGAAGAGAGGAGAGGAAATGAGAAGAGAGGAGAGGAAATGAGAAGAGAGGAGATGAAACAAGAAAAGAGGAGAAGAAATGAGAAGAAGAGAGGAAATGAGAAGAGATGAGAGGAAATGAGAAGAGATGAGAGCCAATGAGAAGAGAGGATATGAAATGAGAAGATAGGAAACAAGAAAAGAGGAGAGGAAATGAGAGGAGAGGAGATGAAATGAGAAGAGAGGAGATGAAATGAGAAGAGAGGATATGAAATGAGAAGATATGAAACAAGAAAAGAGGAGAGGAAACACAAAGAGAGGAGTGGAATCAAGATAGGAAAGGAGAAGAAACAAGAGAAAAGAGGAAACAAGAAGATGAGAGGAAATGAGAAGAGAGGAGATGAAACAAGAGAAGAGAGGATAAGAAACAAGAGAGATAAGACAGGAGAGGAGAGGAAAGGAGAGGAAACAAGAGAAAAGAGAAGAGGAAACAAAAGAGGAGAGTAATCAAGAGAGGAGAGGGGAAGAAACAAAAGAAAAGAGGAGAGGAAACTAGAAGAGAAGATAGGAAACAAGAAAAGAGGAGAGGAAATGAGAAGAGAGGAGAGGAAACAAGTAAAGAGGAGAGGAAATGAGAAGAGAGGAGAGGAAACAAGAGATGACAGGAGAGGAGAGGAAATAGGAGAGGAGAAGACCAAACAGAGGAGAAGAAGAAACAAGAAGAGAGGATAGGAAACAAGAAGAGAGGAGAGAAAATGAAAAGAGAGGAGGAAATGAGAAGAGAGGAGAGGAAACAAGAGAAGACAAGAGAGGAGAGAAAACGAGAGAGGAGAGGAAACATGAGGGGAAAGGAGAGGAAACAGGAGAGGAGAAGAGAGGAATCAAGAGAAAAGAGAAGAGGAGACAAGAGAGGAGAGAAAAGAGGAGAGGAAACAAGAGAGGAGAGAAAAGAGGAGAGGAAACAAGAGAGGAGAGGAGATGAGAGACAAGAGGACCCCACACACAGCACACACACACACACACAGGTGAGGGACTGTAATTGTAAACCAATAAGAAATGAGGACGACGGGATCCATTAACGGTCCATTAAAAGCCGCAGTTCCTCCTCAGGACCATCGGGGGGCAGCAGAGTACAGCCGGGGTATACTGTTGGGGAGGGATGTTGTTTCTGTGGCCATGGTTACCAACCTGCACATGCTCGACTTCCTGGAAACGGTGGTGCTCGGTGACGAGGGCGGAGTCTGGTAGGACCAGGTGCACTCGGAGCCCTTCAGGTCCACGATGACCTGCAGAGAGAGAAGGCGTCAGGAGAGCTGTGACAATGGTCTCAGTAATCACTGCAATTAACAACATAACTGTGTACTTCAAAATATAAAAATATGTATTTATTTATTTATTAGGCCTGCTTTATCAAAGTAATTAAAGTTTCTAATCAATCCCAGGCTACATCACTGTCATGTGACACAGATAATCTAATTACACAGCCTATGAAGAAAACCACGCCTCATTATTATCATAAAACATTATAATCTTTAATTAAATTAACATAAAATTGACAATAGAACAGTATATATATATATATATATATATATATATATATATATATATATATATATATATATATATAGTCCTCTGATGAAAAACGTGGGGGTTGATTAAGGTGGTAATTAAGGTTATTCAATTAGAGAGGTTGTCGGGCAGATTTCATGAGAATGTTCAATTTCTCTGGCGTTTGAGAGATGGTTTTTGTATAATTAAATATAATATAATAGCTATAATACTACTACTATTATAATATAATATAATATATACAAGTGCCATCGACAGTCATACCCCTCAGGACAGGGGCGTCAAACTCAAAATCCCATCTAGGGCATTTAGAGGTCATTGAAATGTTTTTATTAATTAAAGAAAGTAAAATATATTTTGACTGTATGATTGCATGTCCCATATATATTTTTCCCTTACAGTGTAGTACAAGAAATCCTTTGTACCGCACCTTTAATACTACGTTTTAACACTTCTGAGACTCTGAGACATCGCAATACTGCACAAAGTGCAACTTATCTACATATTTATCATTACTAGTTAAGCAGTTGCACATTTTGTATTCCCAACTTTTATGCAAATATTTGTTCTTGTATTTTATCCTATTATTTCATGTATATTGTGTGTATGTGTAGTGTATCCAAGTATTTCATTTATATTTATATTCTGTGATATTTTGCTGCTGTAACACTATAATTTCCCATTTTGTTGGATCAATATCTCTATCTATCTATCTATCTATCTATCTATCCATCCTTCTATCTATCTATCCTTGTATCTATCTATCTATCTATCTATCTATCTATCTATCTATCTATCTATCCTTCTATCTATCTATCTATCTGCTTCTGTGGGAGTCTCAAAGTCGACGAATCTGCCAAATTCTGCTTTGAGTGTCACGTAAATACAGTTTTAAAAATAGTTTCCCATCTTTTTTTGGTTTGGCACACAACTAGGCGGGCCAACATTTATTCTGGACCTAAATTGATATGCGCAAGGGGCCGGATTTGGCCCACGGACCTTGTGTTTGACACGTGCCTTAGCACATGTTAGCAATTAATTGCAGTTAAACAAAGAAACTAGTGATTTGACAATGATGTACTAATTGTTACAAGCCTAGCTGTCTGTTTCCTGGATCCGCAGACAGACGGGTACAGGTCCGGGGATCTGTTGGGGTACCTGCTCGCTGGAGGCCGGCAGCTTGTGTGGATCCATCGTCAGAGTCTTTAAGTCGTCTGTCAGAGTCTGGAGGTGAGTGATCTCTCCCAGCATGGACATCTCTTCCTCCTGACACACACAAACACCGACACGCACAAAAGACCACAACAAAACTACTTCACTACAGGGCTACAGTAGTAGTACAGGTTTCAGGGCTATTTCATATTTATCTCAAATCATAGGCGTCTCTCCTTGATCCGCTAGCATCCTGCCCCCTGAATACACTGTGAAAAAGGGTAGTAAACGTCAAACAAACACTAGAGGCACAGCCTGTGCACCAAAATACACCAAACCACTCAAGCCAATCACAGACAAGATGGTTGGGGGTTAGTGACAGTCAGGTAGTCATGACGAAGGGGGTAAGCCAACCTCCACAAAGCTCCTATGGCGCTGTGGAGGAAAAAGTTTATTTTGCATAATGTTCCTTGACAACAGCGAAGTGGGTCACTTATATAACTTGTTAATACACTGTTGCTTTGCCGTATTCATTGTTTTGTGTTTCATTTATCAATTGTATAACCATGTTTTACTCCATGTTTTGCGAGCCACCGAGCTCGGGTGCTGGGTTTCGAGCCGAGTCCATATTTTGAGAGCGGCATTCTTGTTTCGAAAACACGCTTTTGGGGCAGGACACCTGCTCACAGAGGATGGGCTGAGAGCAGGGATTGGCCTTCCTCGCTCGCACCAGATCCTTTGTTTTACTAGAGAATAAAAGACGGGGGAGTCCCTCGGTCTGGCAGAGTCTGCTGCGGGTCGCGTACGGACGCCCAGCCACGTTGATGCTGCTCTGCTCGGACTGACGGCTCTCCAGTCCTGTGTCTCGGTAAGAGCTCTAAAGTAGTGTTTACTTAGCATCACGTGTTGAGTGCATGTGCATGCTTGTTGCCCTGCTGTATTCTGTGGCAGAATAAAAAGACATTTATTCTAGTAAAAACAGTGTTTGAGTTTTTGTTTGCAAAAATGTGTTCACTTTGCATCACGTGTTGAGTGCATGTGCATGCTTGTTGCCCTGCTGTATTCTGTGGCAGAATAAAAAGACATTTATTCTAGCAGAAACAGTGTTTGAGTCTTTGTTTGCAAAGTAGTGTTCACTTTGCATCACGTGTTGATAGTGTGAGCGTGTGCTCGCAGCTTCATGGTGTTCTTTGGGGAATAAAGAGGCAATTTATTCTAACAGAAACAGTATTTGGACGTTTTTGTTTGCAGCCGACCACCCCTCGATCCTGTATAAAGATTTCACAAAACACAGCGATAGACAATAATGTAAAAATAATGGACGAAGCTTCCGGGTCCATGAAGTGAAGCCAATGTGGAAGTCTGTTTCTATAGAAGTTTATGAGAAAATGAACATGAACTTGATTTATTACTTCAATAAACTTTTTCATAATGAGTTATGTTCTCAATCACTAGTTTCAAGTCTTCTTCAACACAGCATGGTGTTCATTTAGTAAATTATGGTCCCATGCTTTAAGGCGTGGTCTGTAAATCAGGACAGAGGCTTAGCAATGCTAACCATGACACTGTGGACATTAAAATAGATCTTATTTTTTGGTGTTGTCCGTGTTTTTATCTTAAACTGTGACCCTCATACTGTGTGTTTTCACTTCATTAAAGTTAATTGGAACATTCGGTCGACTAAAATGTCCTGTAAAGCATTTTGCCAACCAAGCTAGCTAGCTAGCTACCCACTGCTAGCGCTAGCTGGTAACTTAAGGGAAAGTGTGCAGATGAATGGCGGCAGAACGTCTCCGCTTCAGAAGGGTTGGCATTGGCAATTGGCATGTTTTTTCTGTTGTTATGTCCTTAGTATTGACTATGTAGAAACAGGCTGTAACCTGACACCACAGCCTACTGTTGCTTAGTTACCTGTGATAGCTCTTGAACTCTTGAACTGCAGCTCTCCTGGCTGCACTGCGGTGTCAGGTTACAGCCAGTTTCTACTGTTTCTAGTCATCACTAAGGACATAACAACGGCAAATCGTTTTCTTGTGGAAAGAATACATTTTGCAATATTGGATTGCATGAGTTAGACAATCGACTAGTGGGGACTTCACCGGAAAACAGGATATAAACAGAGATATGGATCGCTGTGTTCATTTGGAAGGAATCACTGCATATTGGTAGACACTTTTACTGACATTTTGAACATGTTTAGAGGCTAAAAACATGTTTAAAACTTGCCCTGTTTAAGCCTGCTGGGTGCTAACGCTAGCAGGAGGATAACTCGGTGTAGGCAGCACCGATTGGTTTAATTTTCTCTCTACTGATGGACCTCCACATTTACAGACAACAGAGCTACGTGTTGGAATCGACCGTAATTCTCCTTTAACAGTCAGTACATGCCACACAGCTGCTGTTTTATTCTTTTTAGTGACCAGTGGGGTCTGGATGTGGGGTCTGGATGTGGGGATGTGGGGTCTGGATGTGTGGTCTGGATGTGGGGTCTGGATGTGGGGTCAGGATGTGGGGTCAGGATGTGGGGTCTGGATGTGTGGATGTGTGACTGACCACGACAGGCTTCAGCATGGAGACAAAGCAGCAGAAGCGACTCCTCTCTTCCACCAGCGCCTTCCGCACCGCCTGCTTCTCCGTCTCCTCCAGCAGCAGGTATTTATCACTGACGTCCTGCTTGGCGCTGTCTAGCTGAGGCTGCAGGTCCCCGCGGCCTACAAACACACACACACACACACACACACACACACACACACATTATGATTAAATAAAATCTAAGAAACCACACTGGATAAACGGAAAGCTGTCACAATCAAACAGATGAAAGTGTCACATAAAAGTGAAAGATTGTTCAGACGTTGCTGCAACTAACACTTGTTTTCATCATCCATTACTTACAGGACCATGTTTTTCAAATAACAGAGAAAATTCTCAGAGAAAAGTATAAAAATGTAATTCACAATTTCCCAAAGTCAATATCAAATTCCTTGTTTTGTCAGACCATATCCCAAAGATATTCAGTTTACTAAGATGTATGACAACAACAAAAAGAAGCAAATTTTCACATTGGAAAATCTACAACCAGAGAATATTTGGCCCTTTTTAGCTTGGAAAAAAAAAAAGGATGATTCAATTATAAAATGAATTTATGTGGCTAATTAATTCACTGTCAGTCAGAGAACCACAGAGAAAAAGAAAGCATAAAACAAAAGGTTGAGTTGCAAAAAAGAGGACTATAAAAAGTCCATTAAAAAGTGCTAAAACAAAATAAGAATTATATACAAAATAATACAAATGAAGCAAAAGCTCAAAATCAAGTGAAAGCACAAAGAGCTCATTTAAAAGCACGTTTAAAATGTGAGTTATTTCATATCTTCTTCATTGACTTGACCGTAAGGTGAACAGACTTTCCATATTTTCCATATTTTTGTACAAATTGTCAAAAAATACCACAAAAAGTCTTTTTTTCAACAGAGTTCTGGGGAAGTCTTTTTCCTCTTTACAGACGATCCTTTGGGTAATCCCCTCGTCTGTTCTTCGGGACAGACATGAACACGTAATTAAAGTTCTTCATTCCTCCAGTGAGATCCGAGGCCGGGCTCTGTGGTCGGCCTGACAGAGGGGAGACGCCTCAGGGACACGGAGAGGACAGAGACGGCTGAGAGACTCTTTGACGGACGGGAATGTCATTTCTAGTTTCCCACAGAATTCCAAGCAACCCGATGCAGAGACAAGATCCTTCTCACATTCTCTCACTCTTTTCCTCTGTCTCTCCACTTCCCTCTTCTTTCTTTGTCTGTGTCCAACTCTAAATCTGGTTCATTTGTCTTCTTTGTCCTCCTCTTGCTGTCCGCTACAAAATTATACTATGAGAAGCTTCAGCTTCCCATCTTTCGTCTCTGTCGTGCATGTGTAGGTGTAAAAAAGTGGTTACAAACCCAGTTACGAGTACCCAGTTACAGCACAAGGCCAAAAAAAAACAAAAAAATCTACGTTTATTGGGAGATGTCAAGCTCGGGACGTCAGATTTCTCTAATCCATGACTACAATTACAGACAAAGTCTTCTTTTTTATATTATATTTAAGAAATCACTTCAGGCTATAGCCATCACATTGAGACTGACGCAAAGGGAACTCCCATTACATTCATTTCCCTTCATTTATCCTTCATTTGAACTCCCTCCCTCCCTCATTACATTCATTTAATTCCAACACAAGTTCTTCCCCTTGTTTTCCCTTTTTCAATCTCTTCTTCCCCCGTTAACATTCATTCCTCTTGCTCAGTAATAAAAACAGGCTGGAGACGCCCGACGACGGCCGAACCAGCTCCACCACATCTGAGGTTCCTCTGGGGTCAATCCCGGGTCCTGTTTTTTTTTGTATTAAAGGCTTGATTCAAAGCTGGAAGCCACAGACTCCTTTGTCGGCGGGAACAACAACAAGCTCTTGTTTCCACTCATAATAAGACTCGTTTTAGCTCGATGAATCAGGCTGGAACTACTTGTTCTAAAATCAGAGGACATGTTTTGATTTTTACTTGTGGTTCTTTGGAGCTCCGTGGGTAGAGCTAAGAAATGTCTCTCACACATACCCGCTCCCCAGCTGTTAGTCACGCTTAATATGATTCACAAATGTGACACATGTTAGGCTGGTTTGCACATTACTCTGTAGTAGAGCATATTATACTATCCTATAGGGCTGGGATGATATGCTTTTGTATCGATTACATTCGTTCACGATACACGGGTGCCGATTCCATTTGTATTGCGCTTTTCATTTAGTGCGATTCTAGAAGTATTGCCATTCGGTAGTATAATAATAATAAACTCATATTTCAGACACAGACCTTTTTTAAAAGGGGTCAAATTTGACCCAAGGACAACAGGAGGATTAAAGGAGCCTTTCTCGGCACTGAAGGACACCGTACAGGGATACATAAGACATTTTAAAAACAGCAAAAAATAGTATACAACAATAACAGCCAATATTGAGTGCTGCAATTTTCTTTTCTTTCTTCTATTATGAGACATTTATAAAAAAAACTAACTTTTTAAACAACATGCACATCACATGTCAGTCAGTCAGACATTTATTTCATTTAGCAAATAAGCGGTACGGTATAAACAGAAAATATTTAGTTGAATCATTGGTAAGAAAAATAAATAAATAAATAGGTCGTGGGGGAAAAGAATCGATTTTCAAAATCACGATGCATTTGATTATAGTTTTTCCCCCATCCCTACCGTCCTACTGTCCTACATAACTGTAGACAGCATGGTCGGCTAAGCCAGGGGTTGGACCCCTTAGCTGAAAGGGACGCAGAGCAGTGACCCCCCCACACCACACCACATATATATCCCAGACTGTGGAACAAACTACCCCCTGACATCCGCACCACTACTGACCTCAGCCTTTTTAAAACGAAGCTTAAGACCCACTTTTTTAAATTAGCATTTAATTCTAACTGTCTGCTCCTTTCTATGCATTTCTGGAAGGCTTTTAATGTCCTGCAGCGCTGCACAGCTACAGCACTTTTAATTGCATCTGTTTGTTCGGCATGTGTTTTGTATTGTTTTATGGCTTTGTTGTAAAGCACTTTGGGTACCTTTCGGCTATTGTAAAGGGCTATACAAATAAACTTGATTGATTGATTGATTGATATATTGTATACAAATATTGTTCCATATTAACATGAGCCAAATGGATGGATGGATGGATCAAAAGCTTGGGGTCACTTAGAAATTTCCATTGCACTCCATTATAGAAAAAATACCAGAAGATATCAGTTTCATTGTTTTTAACCAGGGCAGCAACGCTCTGCTCACCAAAAGACTCATCATCCGCTCCCAGAATGCATTGCCCGGCTGCTTACATTGACAATGATTGGGAAGAGTGGAAATTACACCAGTGGACACTTTCCATATTAACCCTCATGTTGTCCTTGGGTCAAATTGACCCGTTTTCAGTTCTTTCTTCTTCTTTTTTTGTCACAAAAAATTGGCTTTCGAAATAAGCGCTGAAAATCAACAACATCAAAAATATCAAAAAACACCAAAAGCATTAAAAAAAAAGCACCCACAACATTGAAAAAGTGACACAAATGTTGGAAAAAGCGATAATAATGTTGAAAAAAAGTGACCATTGTATGACGGGAAGACAACACAAAGGTTAAGCAATACTGACATTCTTTGTTATTTGTCAGCCGACATACAAAACAATATATCTGTGATGATGATGATTATTATTATTATTATTAGTCATAAGTTCTGCTATCCCAGATAGTTGTGTAGTGTGTCAGTGACCCCGCTGTTTGATTGTGGTCACATCACATGACAAGCTGGAGAAATAGTTTTCTTTGAAGTCTCTTATTTAGCGTGACTCGGCTCTTTGTTGTGTTCAGGCTCTGGTTATGTGAGTCACACAAAGATCTGAACAACGCGGGAACATTACCCAGCAGACAGAAGTGGGATTTAAAAGCAAGGAAGATGTGACAGCAGATAATAAAGCACCTCCCTGTGTCTCCAGAATAATCGTGCACATATTAAGAAAGCAACTTACCAAAAACATCGGCTGGACAGAGCAGAGCATGATGGGACACGGGAAGGGAAGTAGGCAGATTGGAACAATTGGAAAAGGAAAATAAGACATGAACGTGTTATTTTCTCAGAAAAAAACACTTAGATGTTTTAAGTAAAAGTAGTAATGCCACAAAAAAGTTAAACGCCTGCATTCAAAATAAAGATTTAAGTAAAAGTACAAATGAATCATCATAAAAATAGTACTCATATTGCAGAATAATATATATAATATTATTGGATTATAATCTTAATGCATAAATGTGTTCATCACTTTAATGTTGCAGCTGATACAGGTGGAGCTCATTGTAAATATGTAAAAGTTAGTAAATAAAATGTATTTATGAAGTGCTTTTCACAGATAAAATCAAACAAAGTGCTTGACAATAACATAAAAAAGACATACAAGAGAACATAATGTATATTAAAAACATAATAAAGAATTAAAATCAGTCAGCCATCATCTATCTAAAAACAGTAGGTCTTATCCAACCTGATGTTATTAGTCAACTTATAGTTTGTTTTAATATTCTGAATCTGCAAAGTATAAAACTGTCAAATAATTGTATTGAGGTAGAAGTACAAAGTAGCTGGAAATGGAAATACCTAAGTAAATTAAGGTAAAAAGTAAATCAAATTCCCAAAACGTGATGTTTAGACATCTCATAAACAAGGCTACACAGAATCTGGGGAAGCAGAATTTTCCACAGATTTTCCTCAAATTAATAAAATAAAAAAATAATAATAAAAAAACTCAGAATGCTAACGCGTCTCCACCCCAAAGCAGAAAAACAGTCCTCAAAAGTACACGGCTTTTCATCCTGGATCAACGCTAACAACTGTAAAAGAGAAAAAAAATCTGGAGATTTTGTTTGGGTCAGCTCACAATGTCTCGGGTTACGTATGTAACCCTTGTTCCCTGAGATAGGGGAACTGACCAAACGGGGATGAGGTGTGCAAACCTTTCTTTGCTTTTTTCTGCAGCTTCAAAGTGTCTGAGGATCTCTTCTTGATCTCCTGACGGGCCTTCTTGTACTCTGCAGAGAAACACACACACAAACACACACACACACACACACACACACACACACACACACAGACAAACAGACAGATATATAAACATTATATAAACATTTTTAGGTTAGATCCACAAAGAGAAATGTGAGATTTGCACCAGTCTCTTAGACAGAAAGTTACTAACAACCTTCTAACTGCTGCTGACAAAGGACTTGTCTCCATACTTGTCTTATTAGATCTTAGTGCTGCATTCGACACTATTGACCATCCTGTTACATAGACTGGAACATTTAGTTGGCAATAAAGGAATCGCACTAAGCTGATTTAAGTCCTATTTCTCTGATCGATCTCAATTTGTTAATGTTAGTGATAAATCCTCCAAGTACGCTAAAGTTAGCCACGGCGTTCCACAAGGCTCAGTGCTTGGACCAATTCTATTCTCCTTATATATGCTTCCTCTCGGCAATATTATTAGGAAAATTAATCAATTACTCAATTAACTTTCACTAAATAAAATTGAACGTACAAACAGAGGTCCATGGACACCACACAGATACACAATATGACCGACATAATTGCATGCCGATGGTCTTTACTCGTGTGTGTTTCTGCGTTTGTGTACCTTTGGCGTGGTCTTTGTCCAGAGTGTTGGCTACTCTCTTCCACTCCTCCATCTGCTCCTGTAGAGGGTTGATCAGGCAGTCCAGAAACACCCTGCCAACACACACACACACACACACACACACACAGTCAGAGCAAAAACAAAGTGCCCACAACATAAATGTTGGGTTAACACTTGGTTTAGGGTGTATAAGGTCTGGAGTCCGACATGTAGGTTAGGGTAAAGTGTGTTTTATGGTCGTGCGGAGGCTCCAGGTGGAGCTTTTGCCGTAAGTGGCCTGGAGCTTACACTTTTTGTGCGTTGGCGTGGGGAGTGTGTGTGTTAGAGAGAGTGAGAGAGTGACGTGATTAGCTTCGGTGTGAATACCGACTCTAGTGAGAGAAACAAAGAGTCTCCCCTGTGCTTTCTGACCACGGTGGGAAATCTGCAGCAGGAGAGGTTAACCCTCTCCTTGATTTCATGCTGTTTATGGAGATGGAGAACCAGGAGATGATAAGAGGGGAAATTCAACGCTACAGAGCCGCGGCCGAGCGACTTGTACTCTGTGTCTCCACGTACCTACGTACGTGCCATGGCCCTTGGGGATTCATAAAGTTTTCCGAATTTGAATCTAATATTGTGGTTAAATGGAATCAAAGACTGAACAAGGAGAGAGCAGGATGGTGGACGGGAAGCTGAAGCAGGAGGAAGACGAGGAGCACGTTGCCATGGAGAGCTGGGAAGAGATGCTACACCTGTTCAACACGCACACACACATGCACGCACACACACAGATCTACACACACACGCACGCAGATATACACACAGATCTACACGAGCACACACACATATCTCTACACACACACACACACACAGATCTGCACACACAACACATGCAGATCTACACACACACACACACACGCACGCACGCACACATGCAGATATACACACACAGATCTACACAAGCACACACACATCTCTCTACACACGCAGATCTGCACACACATCACACACAGACAGACTCACTCACACACACACACACACACACACAGATCTGCACACACAACACATGCAGATCTACACACACACACACACACACACACACGCACGCACATTTACTCACATGGAGAACTGGCGGAGTTTGGCCTCGATGCTGCGGTGCCTCATGCACATCCTGGTGAGGGCTGAACCAATGTCCCTGGTCCCTCCTGGAAACAGAAGGGAGACAATCTGTCAGTCCCATTTGTCAAAATGTGGCTGCAGGATACCGGAAGCTCTTGAGGAGTCGGGCTAAAACAGATTTTAAACTGAAATGGGGGGAAATTCCAAGACTAAAACTCAATTTTAGTCTGCATTCTTCCCTCTGAAACCCCATAAAGCAAAGTCACTCACTGGGGTGAAACACATGAACAACCAGAAAACACTACAGATGAAGCCTAGATAGAGACGCATTTCATTATGTGACTGCACTGCCATTTATACACCCTCTATTTGTGAATAAGCCCCTGTGTCAACTCGATCTGAAGATTAAGATTGATTAAACTTCCACCAGAATCACATTAACGTCAAGGCTAAAAGGTCCAATGTGTCTCCTACTCTCTGGCAGCTACTTTGTCAGTTCAAATGATCCCTAATCAGCTGGATTAAACACAAAATACAGTCAATGGATCGCATTTATTCAGCGACGTTTACTGAAACAACTTCACACACTTCAGTTATTTTTCACCGCATTCACACACACATTCATACACTGTGGCCGAGGAAGCCATGCAAGGTGCCAGCTGCTCATCAGATAAATATTCACACACGCCTATGATGCCGCATCGGGAGCTATTTGGGGCTTCAAGCCACTTTGACATTACATCACATTTTGGCGGAGCCTTTATCCAAAGGGGATCCATTTCCTACTATTAAAGGGGACCCGTGCTGTTTTATTTAGCTTAATTTAAGATAAGATAAGAAAAACCTTTACTTGTCCCACAGTGGGGAAACTGCGGTTTGCAACAGCAAAGATAAGAGCGGAGATAGGGAAGTGTACGGAGATAGATAATTCACCTCAACTGAACAACTTTGCAGTCATTGGAATGGTTATGGGACTTCTTTTTGAGTTGAATGGTGGTCGTCTCGCTCCCCCCTAGCGCCTGTGAGCGGAAAAACCACCCTCGCAACTCTGGGCCGGCGAGTCGCCGGTCGCCTCCGAAGATCTCGGTCTCGAGGTGAAACTTATCGCTTCACGGCACTGCACACATACAGTATGCCCATGCAGGGACCGGCTAACAAGGTAGCAAGTTTTTCACACTATTGTCATGGCTGAGTCAGCAAAAAAGAAGCAGAAAGCTAAAAAAAAAAAAAAAGAGTTATCTCAAGACACTTTACAGACTGAGTAGGTCTAGACCATACTCTATAATTTACAAGGACCCAAAAGAAACCTCTGCAAGACCCGGGCTCTTGGTAGGCGGTGTCTGACGGGGCCGGGTGGGGGTGGGATGAACAGTGGCAATAATCGGAGGTCGTCTCCAGAACAGCAGCCCTGCAGCTGATAGGGACTCCTGAGTGTGTGTGCCTTGCTTAAGGACACTCTAGCGGGTGGAGGCGCGCCTGTTTGAGAGCAGAGAGTCGGTGCAGCAGAAGCTCCACAGGCGGCCGAAGGGGCCAGATGGTCGTCCTCTCTCTCCCCGACAAAGCACTCCCTTCTGGGGGGAAGTTCACCAGACCTCAGGCTGTCAGCCACCACACTCACATCATGCTAATGTTTGTGATAGCAAACTTCCAATAACCCCATCTAAACTTTATATATATATATATATATATATATATATATATATATATATTCATTCATTAGAATCATTTCTAATGACAAATGATTTTGATAAATGAATATTAAAAAAAATTCAAACGGACGGTCAACCATGCTATGAGCGTTGGCGTTGCATAGTCTGTCCACCAGAGGAAGCTCTACAACGTCCCTGTTAGTGATGGCGTTGCATAGTCTGTCCACCAGAGGACGCTCTACAACGTCCCTGTTAGTGATGGCGTTGCATAGTCTGTCCACCAGAGGAAGCTCTACAACGTCCCTGTTAGTGATGGCGTTGCATAGTTTGTCCACCAGAGGACGCTCTACAACGTCCCTGTTAGTGATGGCGTTGCATAGTTTGTCCACCAGAGGACGCTCTACAACGTCCCTGCTAGTGATGCCGTTGCATAGTCTGTCCACCAGAGGACGCTCTACAACATCCCTGTTAGTGATGGTGTTGCATAGTCTGTCCACCAGAGGACGCTCTACAACGTCCCTGTTAGTGTTGGTGTTGCATAGTCTGTCCACCAGAGGACGCTCTACAACTTCCCTGTTAGTGATGGCGTTGCATAGTCTGTCCACCAGAGGACGCTCTACAACGTCCCTGTTAGTGATGGCGTTACATAGTCTGTCCACCAGAGGACGCTCTACAACGTCCCTGTTAGTGATGGCGTTGCATAGTCTGTCCACCAGAGGACGCTCTACAACGTCCCTGTTAGTGATGGCGTTGCATAGTCTGTCCACCAGAGGACGCTCAACAACGTCCCTGTTAGTGATGGCGTTGCATAGTCTGTCCACCAGAGGACGCTCTACAACGTCCCTGTTAGTGATGGCGTTGCATAGTCTGTCCACCAGAGGACGCTCTACAACGTCCCTGTTAGTGATGGCGTTGCATAGTCTGTCCACCAGAGGACGCTCAACAACGTCCCTGTTAGTGATGGCGTTGCATAGTCTGTCCACCAGAGGACGCTCTACAACGTCCCTGTTAGTGATGGCGTTACATAGTCTGTCCACCAGAGGACGCTCTACTACGTCCCTGTTGGCAACACTGATTATTTAGTGTTTTTGTTTAAGTTCCATATCTTAAGTTTGTTATTTTGTATTATTTTTTGATTAATCTAGCAATTTTCTGTAAGCGTGCCGCCGACAACAACAACAACAAGTGTTAAATAACAAGCTGGAATCAGAGAATTTTTACTTATTTTTTTCATTTAAAAAAGGCTCAAACCGATAAATAGATTATCAAAATTGTTCGATTAATCCACTAATCTTTGCTCTGTCTCATTCTATCAATATATTATATTAATACACGTGTACTCAGCCGCAGAGTGTATTACGTCAATGAAGGGTCCTTACATTGATAAAACATGGGTCCTTATAAGTATAGTATAGAAGTGTGTGTGTGTGTGTGTGTATCTGGGGTGGGGTAGTGAGCACTGCATTGCACCACTGACACTTATTTCTCTCTTTCGCTCCTCTCTTCCCTCTCTCCACACGTCCTCTTCTTCCTCTCTTTCCTCTCTCCACACGTCCTCCTCTTCCTCTTCCCTCTGTCCACACATCCTCTTCTTCCTCTCTTCCCTCTCTCCACACGTCCTCCTCTTCCTCTTCCCTCTCTCCACACATTCTCTTCTTCCTCTCTTCCCTCTCTCCACACGTCCTCTTCCTCCTCTCTTCCCTCTCTCCACACATTCTCCTCTTCCTCTTTTCCCTCTCTCCACACGTCCTCTTCTTCCTCTCTTCCCTCTCTCCACACGTCCTCCTCTTCCTCTCTTCCCACACGTCCTCTTCTTCCCTATCTCCAGACGTTGTCTTCTTCTTCTCTTCCCTCTCTCCACACGTCCTCTTCTTCCTCTCTTCCCTCTCTCCACACGTCCTCTTCTTCCTCTCTTCCCTCTCTCCACACATTCTCCTCTTCCTCTCTTCCCTCTCTCCACACGTCCTCTTCTTCCTCTTTTCCCTCTCTCCACACGTCCTCTTCTTCCTCTCTTCCCTCTCTCCACACGTCCTCTTCTTTTTCTCTTCCCTCTCTTCACATCCTCTTCTTCCTCTCTTCCCTTTCTCCTCACATCCTCCTCTTCCTCTCTTCCCTCTCTCCACACATCCTCTTCTTCCTCTCTTCCCTCTCTCCACACATCCTCCTCTTCCTCTCTTCCCTCTCTCCACACATCCTCTTCTTCCTCTCTTCCCTCTCTCCACACATCCTCCTCTTCCTCTCTTTCCCTCTCTCCACACGTCCTCTTCTTCCTCTCTCCACACGTCCTCTTCTCCAAAAAGAACCCGTGATAGGCGAAATCCGTGAAGTAGTCACCTTTATTTTTTTTACAATTATTATACGATGAAATACTCCATAATACATTGAAACCGAAGAACAAAACCTTCTTACAGGCCCAAGCATTTGTTTAACAAATAAAAGTACTGTATTAACGTTTTTTTTACAAATAACTACTGTACTGTAAAATAATAATTTTAATCATCAATATGAACTGAAGGCTTCAGATTGTGGAGATCAGCACCGCGAGTGCCGTTGTCTGCAGAACGTTTTGTCGACATTATGGGTTTTGCGAGAATTTGCAAACTTAAATTTGGCAAGCTGTTTTACATACGTGTGTAAACCGCAACGTTACTGACACACAGGTAGAGAAGAAGCTGAGAGACTGGTTAGCCAATCAGAATGCACGATGCAAATCCATGAAGCAGCGAGACCGTGAAAGGTGAACCGCGTACTGTATCACCTTTTTTGAGTGTTTTTTTCTCCAAAGTTTTTGTAATTTTTTCCCAAATTTTTCCCCTTTTGACATTCTTGGTGTTTTTTCCACATGTTTACGTCCTTGTATAGAAGCTTTCTTGATTGTACAATCCGCAAGAAGGTTTACGGGTTCCTTCAGGTTTCTTAGAAGGATATTTTGGGACGGATATACTGTCTGGCTCCCGATCGCTCGGATCTCCAACGCTTTTTCATGATTGCATCCGTGCTTCAACCTGTTTTCCAGCTGAACATCTGGGCGTAATCTCTTCTCCTCCTCCCCTTTTTCCTCTACTCCTCCTTCACACAATCTCTCTCCATCATCCCTACCTCTCTCTCTTTCACACATCATCACCATCTTCTCCTCCCCACCATTTCTGCCGACCCTCCTTTTCCTCCTCTCTTTCTCTCCTCACCTTCAGGCGAGACGTTACATCCTCTCTTCTCACCTCGTCTGCTCCTCTCCGCCGCGCTCCTTTGAGAACACAAGACGTCATATTTCTGAATCAGCCCAGGCTAACTTCCCATCAGCCACCAGTGCAACGTGAAATACACTGCAGACCAAAACTACCATCTCACCGACGCACCGCAGAGCTCCAGTGTGCTTTTCAAAGGCTCATATTATTCAGAACGGTTGGGTTTTAAGATTTAAGATGTTTTATTTGCCATTTGTGCAAACACCAAACAGTCCAGGCACATGGGATTGTTTGTGCAGGCTCTTTGAGTCAAGAGCAAAAAAAGCACACCGACAACAGAAAAGGGATATACAAGGTAAATAAAATAAAACGAGACAAACATAACTGTCTTCAGTCTCCGGCTGAGCTGTTCAAAATCTGCACAGCTTTAAACGTCACTAGCCGAGACGAGGTGGCTAACCAACCGTAGCACATGCTAGCGCTAGCATGCTAGCTTGTTCTCTATGGCAAAACACTGCTACAACACACACTAGTTGACCATAATCTCCAAAAGAACTACTTCCTATCCCTGTTCTACTTCCTGTCCCTGTTCTGCAGGTATCCCACAAGTGTCCCTGGTCTAGAAGAAGTCTCCCAGCTGATCCTGCCTTGGACTGACCAAAGCTGGAGAAAGAGTTATCTAGCTGAGGGGATCTTACCGAGCTACTGAGCATGTGCAGCTCCCAACAAAGATAGGATAGAAGGGAGATGTCTCACTCTGGAGCTAAAACTAGTGAGATGTCTCACTCTGGAGATAAAACTAGTGAGATGTCTCACTCTGGAGATAAAACTAGAGAGATGTCTCACTCTGGAGATAAAACAGAGACCCAAACACACAGGGTGGAAACAGGATCTGCAGCAATGTGCAGTACAACAAAAATATGGTGTGTTTTGAAAAATAAACCATGGAAACCATTTCTGGTGCAACCTCTAAATACAATTATGAACCTAAAAATGAGCAGACTTACTGAGACCACCAGACTTGGGGCAAACCCTGGCTTTATACAAACATTTCCAGCTACTTTCACTTCAGAAAAATCAAATCCTGTTTAAAAGACTCTAACACACTACCAGTGTTAGGACTGCTTCTGGGTTTGTGGTGACGCCGCGTCGGGTCCCCGCCCTGACACTGGAGCCTTAAACTGAGCTGAGAACAAAGGGAAGGGATCATTTTAACTAAATCTGCTGAGTAAAGGTAATGGGATTCACCATGATGAGTACCCCCCCCCCCCCCTCCCTGCCAAGAAGCTGCCTGGACAAGTCTTTCACTAACAGTACCTGTGTTTAACCCTCATGTTGTCCTCATGTTGTCCTCGGGTCAAATTGCCCCGTTTTCCTATATCAATGTTCTTTTTAATCCCCCAAAATAACATGATTGATTCCACCCAACGCTCTTTGCCAAGTACAAATCTCTACTTTCATTAATTTTGGGGCGTCTTATTCAATTTTATAGCATTGTAAAACAAATGGAAGTGTTTTTGAAATAGTATTGAGTAAAAGTTGACATATTCCAGTCTGTGATTATCATCAACATCCATTCCTTTAATTTTAGTCTCAATAATTCCTAATTTCTGCTTTTCTAACTCAAACATTAGGAATAATTTCCTATAAATGAGGTTTATTGACCATAAATTTCAAAAATAACTAACACTAAAGTTAATAAGTTAGTGTTAAGTAGTGTTGAAAACGTCAAATTCAAATTATTTTACACATAAAAATAGACAAGGGACATAACAAGGTTGTTGTTTAGTTTTTTCCTGGTGTTGTCAGACTTTCTTTTCCTGTAGCCTCTAGTCAGTCGATTAGTTCCTGGTCAATTCAGCTAATTGGCCCGACTGTGGACTCATGCTGAGCCTGTGTGTGTGTGTGTGTGTGTGTGTGTGATGACTGGCACTGAGACCAAATTGACCCAGTTGAGTGGGACAGAGCAGTGCCTGTCTCGACGGCCTCGAGGCTCCACAGGAGTTCATCTGCATGGGAGACCGAGCTCACGTGCTAGGGTTAGCCACCTCGTCTCTAGTGACGTAGAGAGCCGTGCAGATGTTGGACAGCTCACCCGGAGACTGAAGACAGAGGACACTCAGAAACCGGATCTCACTCAGAACAAGTTTGTATGCGTGTGGAAGCATAGAGACACAAAATAACCCCCCAAATCCCAGAAAAGCACTTTAACTTTCGTCGGAGCAAAACGCAGAGAGAGTGGCAGCTCGCGGTGCTCTATACCTGGCTCAAAGTCACCTTTATCGGATAAACACATCTACTAACTGTGTAGCGGGATAAAAAACTAGCAACTGCCGCTAGGCGTCATGGAACGTCTCGGGTTACGTATGTAACCCTTGTTCCCCGAGATAGGCGCAGTGTCTCGTTCCCCTATCTCGGGGAACAAGGGTTACATACGTAACCCGAGACGTTCCCCTTCGAGGGGAACTCGAACTGCGTCGGTTACGACACTATGGCGTTCCCATAGTGTCGTAACCGACGCAGTTCGAGTTCCCCTCGAAGGGGAACCAGTAGACATCCGGCGTCACGTGACCACCCGGCTGCCTCCTAATTTCATAGGACATCGCACATTTTGGTGTGCATGTTGTACATTTTCGTAAGATATCATAGGGACCTGTTCATGACCCGTCGTCTAATTGATCGGTGCCTTTGTGATTCACTCGGAGCTCAGTCTGAACACTCTTTCAAAAGAGCACTCCATCAATTTAGCACGCTACTACGCAGCATTAGCATTGCACTTATAACTTTGTCAGACTCAAGATGTTTTTAAAAAAGCTGTTTTAAAACTCATAACTCAACTCATCACACTCATTCATAAGCACTTTGTGCTGTAATGTGTGCTGTGCCTCCTGTCTGGTTTTCTCTCTGGGTTTGCCTTTTATTTTGTAGTTTTTATTATCATCGTCATTTTATTCAATGTTGCACTGTGCAGCAGCTTGAAACCCCGGCTTTAAAAAGGCGCTTTATGAATAAATACTCACTTATCTTAAATTCTCACCATGAAATTGTTAAAAGTGCATCAATAGGTTAAAGAACTCCAGATTACATTACAGGTCACACTACTAAAGAATCGTGAGTAACAAGCTTGCAGCAGATAGAATCCAGCAGATAAGATGTAATGTAACCTTAAATTAAGTCTCCTGAGCGATTTTTTCCGAGACGACAGCATCACTGCGGAGCTCGGGACCCCGTCCCCAGCGGGGGTCCTGAGCTTCACGGTGAAACAGTCCTGACCCGGAATCTTAAAGGCCGGAATTCAAAGCTGTCTCCCTCCATCAGGCCCAGTGGGAGGTGGAGTCCACAACACAGTGGAGGGGCTGGGCTGAGGAACGGGAGCAGCTGAAGACGCACACACACACACACACACACACACACACGCACGCACAGACACACACACACGCATGCATGCATGCGCACACAAACACACACACACACTCACAGACAGACAGACACACTCACACACACATGCATGCGCACACACACACACGCGCGCACACAAACACACACACAGACAGACAGACAGACAGACAGACAGACAGACACACACTCATACACACATGCATGCGCACACAAACACAGACACACACACACACACACGCATGCATGCATGCGCACACAAACACACACACACACACACAAACTCACAGACAGACAGACACACTCACACACACATGCATGCGCACACACACACACACGCGCACACAAACACACACACAGACAGACAGACAGACAGACAGACACACACTCATACACACATGCATGCGCACACAAACACAGACACACACACACACACATTAACTTTCTCACACACACACACACATCCAGACACACTCACACAAATTAACTCTCTCTCACACACACACGTAAACAAAACAAACACATAAATTAACTCTTACATATACACACACACACATTAACTCTCACACACACACACACACACACACATTAACTTTCACACACACACACAGACAGACACAAACTCACACCACACACAAATTAACTGTCTCTCATACACGTAAACAAAACAAACACATAAATTAACTCTCTCACACACACACACACACACAAATTAACTCTCTCACACACACACACACACACACACAAATTAACTCTCTCACACACACACACACACACACACACACACACACACAGTAAATCACTGTCCTGTTCCTGTAGAGATATTTCATGCCTTGTTGCTATGGGGGGGAGCTATTTCTGAGAACTGGAGCATGAGGGAAGAGGAGAGTCCAGGAATAAGATGAAGGAGACACAGAGCACAGAGGAAGGGATCTAAGTCATATTTTTATGAAGTAAAAGTCAAAAAGTCTCCAATTCCAGCTTCTGAAATCTGAATATTTACTGAATATCTTTGAGTTCTAGACAAAACCACCTGAACTATCCCTTTAACTTTCTGTTATCTGATCATATAAACACCAGACAACATGTGTGTGTGTGTGTGTCCACATGTCATCTAACTTTAAAAAATATACAGAATAACAAAGTTTTTGCTGCTTTTTGGCTTTTAGAGCAGAGTACAGTGTCAGAGCAATCTGTGATGGTAGAAAAAAATGGATTTCTGTTTTAAAAGTTCTTTAAATTTAAATTAACTAAATTAACTTTAAATTTGACGGCACAATGTGTTCTTATTGTCAGGTTTACACCGCGTCATGTCACGGTGACACCATCATCGCCGGGACCCAATCGGAAAGCGGCACAATCCCCACGACGATGACGACGACGAAGAAGAAAGAAAGAAAGAAAGAAATAACACGTCAAAGTTCCACAAAAACTCAGTTTTGATGACACAGCTTGCTCCATTGCTGATTGGTTGATCTGCAGGCAAAAATAACCAATCGGGTAACAGCTGCATAGGGTTGCCCGGCGGTTGCATCAGTCACAGCATCCCTCCCCTCTCTCCTTCTCTCTCTCTCTCTCTCTCTCTCTCTCTCACACACACACACACACACACACACACACACACACACACACACACACACACATACATACAAGGTCACTTTACCACTTCAACGCATCTCCCATGTCAACAAGCAGCAGAAGTGTCGGCGCATCTCTTTAATGCCGAGGCACCAAATACCGAGCTACAGCTGATTAGCGACGCGTCGGAAAGGTCACAGTGCGCTCAGCTGCACCCCCGACTGCTATTCCACATCAAATGCTCTGCACGGGAATAGTTTCTTTAGGCATCTTTACAACCTTTAACAGGGGCTCGAGTTACGTTTCCTCTCGTTTGGTGGGTGTGTCTCTCGTTGATCAGCTGTGTCCAGTGTTGCCAGATCTCGTGAGACAAATAAGCAACCAGGCCTGTGAAAACAAGCCCAAAACAAGCGACTTCTTCTACGGAACCCCCCTAAGATCCTGGAAGAGATAAATAAATAAACTGTGTGCACGGTTTTACAATCTGTGGGGACGGATTGTCCATTTCCATCCATGTGGACAGATTGGTAAACTGTCCCCACGGTAGAGTTTTATTTTCTCCCCCTGAGCTTCAGGACAATGACCCCAGGAGGGAGTTAAACCACCTTTTAACATATATATATACACACCGTATTTTTTGCACTATAGGGCGCACTTAAAAGCCTTTAATTTTCTCAAAAAAACGACAGTGCGCTTTATAATCCGAAGCGCCGCATATATGGATTAATTCTGGTTTTGCTTACTGACCTCTAAGCGATTTTGTGTGGTACAAGGCGCTCACGGCGCTAAGTCAAAATGTTTTAGTACGACTTTGGTAAACTACAAAGCCGCACCGATTTCAGAATTACGGCTACCGTAGCCAGGAGCGTCGCGGAGTAATATATTCACCATAATATTACAGTGTGTGTATAAGGACCCCAAAATGGCACCTGTTAAAAGACACGCTTACGACGCGGACTTCAAACTCAAGGCCTTCAGTCACGCAGTTGAACATGGGAATAGAGCAGCTGAACATGGGAATAGAGCAGTTGAACATGGGAATAGAGCAGCTGAACATGGGAATAGAGCAGCAGAACATGGGAATAGAGCAGCTGAACATGGGAATAGAGCAGCAGAACATGGGAATAGAGCAGCAGATATCTGCGCTGCACCCACAGTGTAATTTACACTCCAGAACTAATGAATGCAAAAGGCGTGAACCATTTTGGTGCCTTCTGGCGGTGCCAGACGCCACATACCGCAGTGAGAATATCTTTCTAAAGAGAAAAACTTGTTGGCATTCTCCTTTAAGCGCGTTACGATACATGAGCGGGGAGGTGACGGCGAGTCCAGCGAGAGGAGGAAACTGAATTCCTCGCAGCTCGTCTTGAGGTTGGCGGGGTCGTACGGTCCGGTCCTGGGATGCCACACACCGGACCAGGGAGGGGAGCAGTCCAGGGAGGCCTGGCAGTCTTGGGATGCCTTCTGCAGGAATGTGTGTGAGTGTGTGTGTGTGTGTGTGTGTGTGTGTGTGTGTGTTTGGGGGGGTTAAAGCAGAGTCTTAGGACTCTTTTAATAGGCCTGGGACTATCTCCCCTCTCTGATTACGTCCAGGAGTTGGAGTGATGGATCGGTTTGCCGCCGTCGGGATGTGACTCGTCGGTGTCGCCCCACCTCTTTAAAACACTTTTAGTGCATTTTATGAATTAAAGTTGAATTTAATAGCTTCTTAGAGGCCAGTCATCCACATTTGTCACTTTTTTGGACATTTTTTGTTATTTTCTTTCAACATCCTTTCACATTTTTGTCACTTTACTTGACATTTGTTCACATTTTAGTCATTTTAATTGACATTTTCCTCTTTTTTTAGCGTCAATGTTGCCGTAACGCAGTTCAGCAAATAATCTATAGCCAGCCAGGGCGTAGGCGTGTTTTGACATTAGGGAGACAAACCTTGAAAACGGGTCCCACAGAGCCGAACACCACACAATGGTTAAGGTGGGAATGGTCCCGCGGTTCCTCTCGTCAGTCCACAAACACACAAAAGACATCTTTTATTGCAATTTTTTGCAAAAGCTCTCGCAAAATCAAGCATTTTAGGCCGCAACAATCTCAAAAAGGCAGCGAAATCCTGGAGGGACTGGCTAAAACGAGACATTGTGAACGTTTTTTGGCCTCACTGTTTAGCTGTAATTACTGACCTCATTAGCCTTGCTCGTCTATCAAAGCACTTTGTAAACTTTGTTTTTAAAGTTGCAGTACAGTATAAATAAAGGTGTTATTATTATAAATGTCCAGCTCTTTCACAGTCGTAAGCTTTGTTTTTACAGGGCTGTCCTTGACTAAAGAAATTCTAAGTCGACTATCACTCACACGATTTTGTCGACTATTAGCTTATTTAATAAAACGGTCTGTAAAACCTGAGTTTCTCCACAAAGAATCATGTGAAAGCACCACTTTAAATCGTGTTATGCTCATAACAAGATTTATGGAAATAAGTTAAAAAAAAAAAAATAGGGGTGGGAAAAATAACAAGCTTCGTCTTCATCACGCTCCTTATCCGAGAGACTGAACTTATTATCTTATGAATATTGTTTTCCTCTCGGTGTGTTGCAACTCAGTTGTTGTGTTTTTATATTTTTCTTTATTGGTATAGAAAAGAATGGTCGTCATGAATCTTTTTGCAGTCATGCAAACTAAACAAAAAGTGTCCCTGTTTAACAGACTGAGCTGTAATTATCGCAGTGAAACCACGGCAACATGTTGACAGTACACATAAGAGAGAAAGAAGAAGAAAAGAGAGGAGATTTAATAAGACAGAGATGATAATGTGTTGGGAGAGTACAGTAGGCAAAGTGAGTCTTTGTAGCTCTACCTCACGTCTATGTACACAAGCAGAGCACTTATCGTTCATGACACACACACACACACACACACACACACACACACACACACACACACACACTACTTCTACTTCTACCTGGGCGGAGTAATTTGCTCGTAGCACCTGAGAAGCCCCGGGGTGAGGAGCAGATAGTGTCTCTACCCGATGTGAGTCAAGTGCAGATTTGAGTCGTGCATGCTCAGATTTACACAGTTTACGGCATAACTTGTCATACTGAGATTTGTGAACTCCATTGAAATAATTACAATTGACAAATGACGTGACAATATGTGTAGGGTGTACATTTCAGACTCTGTCTCACGTAAAAAATGTTATGAGTTGTATAAACACCAGTTTCTGTGTAGGGAAATGGAGAGTGTTTTTGTAACTGGATGCATCATGTTTACTGTACATTTGGCTCCAAGAGAAGTTAGGAGTCGGTGTTAAAGTCAAAGTCGAGTTGCAAGTCTTTTTCAATTGTGACAAGTAGTGTCCAAAGTCACCAAGTTCCACTCTGCAAAACACAGAAAGATAGTGAAAATGTCAAAGAAAAAGACAAAATAATCTATGATATGTGTGTTTTGTCAGTAATGAACTGTGTGGGAGGTCTATGTAACAGGAGTGGTTTGGTTAGTGTACTCAGGTGTGTGTTCATTACCAGAAGCCTGTTCAGGCAGTTCTCTCTCATCTGTGATTGGCTGTCCAGACAAACCAGACACACTTTGATCCTCCCGTCAACACACACACACACACACACACACACACACACACACACACACACACACACACACACACACACACACTTAAACTATCACAGCTCAGGCAACAAGTTATAGTTATTGTTACACACAAACACGCCAGACAAAGGGGGTTTCCTCTTTATGTCTAAGAAAGAAAACTATTCACATTTTTAAAGCTATGTTGAACTGCTTTTATGGTTATTTTACAATCCTTTTTGCATTTTTCATTTTATGAAAGTGATTGTTTCCATCCATTTGTTAGCATGAAGCCCCTAACCCTGTTCTCATCATTTAAGTTGACCAAAAAGGCAAGCTAACATGACTTAGCATGTATATCTGGGGACAGAAGAACTCCATAACACTGACTCTCACGAGTTGTTGGGAGTGATGTTAGAAAGAAGTTGTGATCTATGAATGTAAGTTCAATCTTTACTCTCCTTTAGCTCTGGTTTGGTCTCCTCCAACTATTGAGAAAACACCTGGCTCTTAATGTTCCGCTTTCTTCACTTAGCTGGCTGCTATGTTACGAGCACTGTAGTCATTTGATTCAATATAACATTAAAACTATATATGAATTAGTGGAGTGTCAGATAAGAGGTGCTAACACCACAAAGAGTAAAACCACACATGTAAGCCAGAGGAGTAAAGTGAGGTGGCAAGAAATGGACAGAGTAAAGCAGAGAGTTCATCGCTGCAGCGTGACAGTGTAGCGGTGAATTATTTATCAGCCGCTCAACCTTTACAAATGGCTGTGACCTCCTGCTGGTATCCTCCACCACAAAACACCACCAACCCTATCAGGACGGACAGACACCGAGTCTCCTGCCACTGGGACTGGGTTTTTCACTAATGGTGCATTCAATAACCTCACCTGTTTTTTACTATTTGTGAAATATTGTTTTTTTTTTTTTAAAGTTCAATAAATGTTCCTGTTTTAAATTGAGACTTGTAACATGTGTTATCATCAGTGTGTCATTTTTAAGATGTACATTGAGGGAGCAAATGCAGTATCGGCTCCAAATATCGGCAGCCCGTATCGGTCATCGGCTAAGGCTGATGAGAAAAAAAAATAAATCAGTATCGGCACTAACAAAATCCATATCGGTCGATCCCTAATTTAACTGCAAGTATCAATGTGAAAGGGCGCCTGGGCAGCTCAGCTAGTAGAGCGCGCGCCCATATACTCCTCGACGCAGAGGCCGCGGGTTCAACTCCGACCTTCAGTCCTTTGCTGCATGTCATTCCCCCTCTCTCTCCTTTGTCATGTCTTCAGCTGTCCTATAAATAAAGGCCTAAAATGCCCCAAAAAATAATCTTTAAAATTAATCTTCTAATCATTTATTAAAAATACTCAAATTATAGACTTTTTACCCTAAATTTACAGTAATAACTACTGTTTACATACATTATGCATACTGTTTTTAAAGGTATTTTACTGTAAATAGACAGTTTCTCACTGTGTTATTGGAATTTACAGTGACATACTGGCTGCAGTGTAATTCCTGCCTTTTCCTTTATTTTCCCACGATGCATTGGTAATAACAGTAAATACTTTGTAACATTGGCAGATAGTGTTGTAATATAAGTATTTTCCCCAGAATGCATTGCCATTTACAGTATGATCCTGTATAACATCAAAACAGCAAGATACTGTGAGATCGTAGCTGTGAATTTACATCCAAAGGTTTGCAGTGTAGTTATTAGAAATCTACATTCCTGCTAGCAGCTTTTTCTATTTCTATTTCTGCATTCATTATAAAAGCGTGAGCACCAAAACGGTAACAGTCCTCAGAATGATGGAAATCTAACGTCCTCTGACGCAGCTGAGTGCTGGCCCACTTTAAGCACCTCTCCAAGTCATTCCCATGGTTTTTTCACCTGACAGTAATGAAACAGGTGTATAACACAGTGGATACACTGTCCCAGTAGAATAATGTCTCCATTCATTTGCATACTGTAAATTGGATGTACAGTCTACATGGTTGTCTGCATTCACTCCATATGCTCCATGTGTGTGTGTTTGTGTGTGTGTGTGTGTCTGTGCTTCTTGTATAGGATCACACACTCTGTGACATCTAACCAGGTAGCGGTTGCTCCATACCATAATAAGGCCCTTTAAGACCACACACTGCTGCTGCAGTCCACTAACATGAAACACCAGGAGATTTATCTCTAAAAATGGACTTATGATCCGTTTTCACCTTTAGCCATGATGAGTTCTGCGGGAACGGCGGCCGTCCTTGACTAAAGAAATTCTCAGTCGCCTAATGCCGACGTTACACGAAGCGTTAGGAAGGAATCTCAATTCACAATTTCATTTTTAACCCTTGCGTTAAAAAACAGACAAAAAAATGACGTCCCTATTTCAGACTTTAAGTTTTCACTAACACTACCACCACCTTACTACCACTAGTTTTACTACTTTTTGGAATTCATGGTCAATAACCCTCATTTATATAGAATTATACCTAATATTTGAGTTAAAAAAGCAGAAATTATGAATTATTTTGCCTAATAGTTAAGATCAGAGGAATGAAAGTGATCAGTTGTGTTTGCAAAGAGCGTTGTAAGGAATCCAATCCATTTTTTTGTGGTAATTTGGTTAAAAAGAAACTCATATTTCAGCTATAGATATTTTTTAAAGGGGTCAAATTTGACCTGAGGACAACAGGAGGATTACTTTTTTTTTATATATATAATGACTTCAATTGTCATTTAATTATCGAGATGACTGCATCACACACACCACTACTTTCTTCTATGAGTTTTAAACATAGACTGTCTCTTCATTGAAGCCTCTAAAATTCTGATTGGTCGATTTTTTGCCGTGTTATTCCATCAGGTGGAAGCATGGACCGTTACGGTCTATGGGTGGAAAGCACTAAATGGTAATGGGGGTGTTTACAGAGCAGCCCTGTTTCCCAGGTAACAGGCTGTCTTCAGAACACCCCCCTTGTTTTCACCTTTTTGGATTAGCCCGACCCACCGGAGACAGATTGAAGAAAGAACTAGAAAGCCTTCGTCTGATGGTTAGCTGAATATTTACTGTAACTGTGAGTGTTTAGTTTCCAGTCAGTCCTCCTCTACCATGTCCAAGACATCGGCAGTGTGGCAGCATTTTACAAAAATAGATAACCGAAAAAAGTCAAATGCAAAGTTTGCGAGCAACAGTTTGCATATCGCAGCTGGACTACAAACATGGCGTCTCACCTAAAAACGGTAAGCTAACCTGTCTGCGTTAGGTTGCCCTGTCTGTTTGGAGTAGGCTGTATGAACATATCAGAGTCGGCATATTTCATAGTCTAATAATCATTTTATAACTACCGGCACATCCACCCGCAACCACGGTAGCGTTCCCCAGACCCCCCAGATCCCCCCAGACCCCCCAGACCCCCCCAGACCCCGCTGGATGTTAAGCCTCTATCATCCAAACGCTAAAATAATATCACGGAAGGAATTGTGGACTTTATGTCCCAGGATACGAGGCTGATGCAGCGCTGTCAGAGCCGGCAGATAGGGTCATTTCGCTGCAAAATAATTAGGTCCAAAACAATTTAATATACTGCAAATAGCCTACAAGGACAAGTACTGCAGGACAGTACAGTTAATTAATCTAGCATTTTTTTCCGCCCCCCCACCCCCCCCAGTCGATTTTAAGTCGAAATTTTCACGACTTTAGTCGACCAAGATTTTCTTTGGTTGATTACAGCCCTAATGTTCACTACATCTCATATTTATTTACTATGTTATATGTATGTATGTATGTATGTATGTATATATATTCGGCCCAATCAGGTATGTTAGTGCACAATAAATAATGTCTTAACTTCCTGTTGTCCTCGGGTCAAATTTGACCCGTTTTCTACGCTTTTCTGTATCAGAAATATGGGATTATTTAATCCAAATTGCCCAAAAATAACATGGATGCATGGATGTCCACTCACTGGAACCCACACAACATTTTTCACAGGTAAAATGATTACTTCCATTGCATTTTGGGTGATTTATTCAGTTTCATAGCATTTAAAAAAAACATATGGCAAAACAGTATCCTGACTAAACTTTGATATACCCACAATCTGCTTTGTTTTAACTCAAAAAATAGATATAAAGTCATATAAATGACGTTTATTAACCATGAATGAATAAAAGCGTTAAAATAAGTGACCAAAAAAAGCGAAGCTAAAACAGGTCGCTTCATGGTAGTCCACAGCATTTTCGGACATTTATTTTGAAAAACACCATAACTGTCTGCATTGGCACATTCATTTCAGAAAATGGTTTCTCGGTTAGTAAGCAGATGCAGTGGGAGTGTTTACGGTATTTCGACACACAGTGCATGAGTGAGAAAGACAGAAACAGCTGAACATGTATTTCCATCTTTATGGTCTTCTGACCTTGAGGAAAATCTTCAAAAACGCTGCCGGGTGGACTCTGCAGATATGACATCACTTACCTGCAACTGGGATGATATCACTAAATGACAAGCTGCCAAAGGAAGGCCATCTGGGACACACACACACACACACACGTCTCACTATCTTTGTGGGGACCCGTCAATGACATAATGAATTGCCTACCTAGCACCTTACCCTACCCTTAACCATCCCAACTACATTTCTAACCTTAACCCTAATTTTAACCCCAATCCTAAAACCAAGTCTTAACCCTCAAACAACCCTTTAAAGTTGTGGGGTCCAGCAGTTTGGCCCCACAAAGCTGTCCCGACCCCACAAGTATACTGTAGTCCTGGTTTTTGGACCCCACAACTGTAGTTAAACAAGAACACCCACCCACCCACCCAGATTTTGAGTGCACAAGCATTTTGTGGATGTGGCGATTTATTACTTACAGCTTTAAAGGTGCAACTGCTGAGGCTTATGGGTACTGTAGTGCCATTCAACATACCAAAATAGATTGTGTTGAATGTAGATTTGTCGGGAACAAATGTGGCTGAATGGGAGCAAAAATCTTTAAAACTGCAGCACAGTTCCAACATCTGGTGGAAAGATGGAAGAAAGACTGAGACCAGAAGAGTGGAGGCCGTTGGAGCTGCAGAATTATGGTTTTGGAGAGAAATGTTGAAGCGTCACACGTGAATAAATAGAGTTTATGTCACAGTTTTAGAGGAGTTATGGTCGATTAATGTTAGAGCATGCTGCTGTAGCTCTAGATGATGCTGGTGTTTGCCCTTACTGGGAGCTGAAAGAGTGCAGGACGGCAGTTCAAGCGCTATAATTTGCAACTGAGGAGGATTTAACCCGCAGCTTCATATCAGCTCCGTGTGCAGATTCACCGCAGCATGGTGGGAATGTTTTAACCCCAAAAACAACATCTGGCCTTTACAGCCTTGGGTGGCTCATAGCTGGCTTTTTACAGCCAGCAGTTAGGCTGTCGATGGGAGACAGAAGCTGTGACAGCACACGACTAACCTGGGAATATATCAAGGGTCCACTTCATTTTCCTGAAGGTGAATGACATTAAAAACTCATCCGGACGTCACTCCCCAGATGAGATTTTTAATGGAATTCCAAGACTTTTTCATGGTGAGACAATAGAAAACAAACACTACATTAGACTAGTGCTGTTACTATCAATGATTTATATGAAAATGGTAAATGGGCTGCCGGGCACGGTGCTGGTCTGCTCACTGGGAGCAACGTGGGGTTCAGGTGGCCAGGTTGGTTCAGTGGTAGAGCAGGCGCACATGTACCGAGAAGTTTATGATCGATGCAGAGGTCCAGGGTTCAAATCTGACCTGTGACGATTTCCTGCATGTCTTCCCTCTTTCTCACCAGAATTAAAGGTGGAAAAGCCCCAAAAAAAACTTGGGGTTCAGCGTCTTGCTCAAGCGTGTGGCTCTCATGATACTAATATTTGGTTATTTAAAAATCTGATATACCGCTATATATATCATCATGTAAAAAAAAATCCAGAAACGCGTTACAAAACCAACATATTTCCCTAACATTAGTTATTTGTGCTTATTTATGAGTTCTCACTAAAATAATATGATGATAATTTGTTTTATTGTCAGAACAGAGCAGAGGAACATCAGAATATATTAAAGTGATTAGTGATTCTGATTAATAAAATGTATAAAAATACAAACTTAAGATATGAAACTTAAAGTCCTTTGAACAAAAACACATTAACAAAATAAATAATAAATGTTGCCAACAGGGACGTTGTTGTTCTGCCGTACGTACCCGGAGGTCTTCGTTTATCTCCCGGTAACACTCTCTCCTTTCCTATCTGCCTCTTCTCCTCTTCCCCTCTTCTCAATTCTTGTTATCTCTCCTCCTCTCCTCCCTCCTTGTTCACTTTCTATCTCCTCTCTCTGATCTCTCCTTTCCTTCCTTCCTTCCTTCGACCCAGTTACCAGGTGTTGACACATTGACGTGGCCCCTTCACCGGCCCTTTAAGGACGCAATCCTCCTCGGCTGCAGGTTGCTATGGTAACCACGGACCACCACACACACACACACACACACACACACAATAGCAGATAGAGAGGAGGGTAGGTGTTATCTCCATAGCGTTTGTGTGTGCGTCAGATGAGATAAGATGGAGCTCGTCCACTTAAGAAACAGTGTGTAAAATCCACCTGCAACTCATCGCTGTGGAGAGTTCCTGCAGTAGAGGAGTCAGAAAATTAGGGCTGCACCATCCATCCATCCACCCATCCATCCACCCATCCATCCATCCACCCATCCATCCATCCATCCATCCATCCATCCCCCCATCCATGCATCCATCCATCCGGTATCGGGTCGCGGGGGCAGCAGCTCCAGCAGGGGTCCCTGACTTCCCTTCCCGAGCCACATCAACCATGCACCATGTGACATAAAAACTAAATCACGATTAATTGCATATTTTACCTCGATAACGATAAATGAACTATAATTAATCACGTTGTTATTAACCCTTGGGTCGTCTTCCCGTCAAAATTGAAAATCAACAATTTTTTGGACGTTTTTTTTTCAATGTTTGTCCCTTTTTTATGTTTTGTAATACATTTTTTTAATAATAATACATTTTATTTATAATGCCTTTTACATTTCAAATGAAATCTCAAAGTGCTACGGTAACAAGGGGTTAAAAACAGATCCCAGAATAAATAAAGTCAACAAGTATCAATAAAACATCATAAGACTAAAATTAAAACTATGATACTATATATGTTAAAAAGCCTTTTGAAATAGGAATGTTTCCAACACTACGTAACACTAACTTATTAACTTTAGTTTTACAGTTATTTTTGGAATTTATGGTCAATAAACCTCATTTATAGGAAATTATACCTAATGTTTGAGTTAGAAAAGCAGAAATTATGAATTATTGAGACTAAAATTAAAGGAATGGATGTTGATGATAATCACAGACTGGAATATGTCAACTTTTACTCAATACTATTTCAAAAACACTTCCATTTTTGATTCAAATGCTATGAAATTGAATAAGACGCCCCAAAATTACCCATCAAAATCACCCCAAAAGAGTGTTGTGTGGAATCAATCGTGTTATTTTGGGTAATTACAATTAGGTAATTAAAAAAGAACATATAGGAAATAGGACACGGAAATAGGAATACTTAAAATACATGAATATTAGAAATAAACACACCTGGAGGGGTTTTTGCCTTTTACTTTGGTCATTTGTGTTTAAGTGAATCTATCTAATGATCTAATTCTGATGTTTTTTTTAATAAATGTCGTGGTTTCCCTGAACGTTTGGGTTTAATTTGACATATGTTATTTTTCTGAGTGATGAATAATTGAATCTACAGAATGATTATTTAATGGCAAAGTGGCCTAGGCCTCCATTTGAGCATTTAGATAAGATTAGATAAGTTGAATTAACAGATGAAATAAGAAAGAATAAGATGACATAAGATAAGATAAGATGAGGTAAGAGATACATTAAGATGAGATGAAATGAGGTAAGAGATACATTAAGATGAGATGAAATGAGGTAAGAGATACATTAAGATGAGATGAAATGAGGTAAGAGATACATTAAGATGAGATGAAATGAGGTAAGAGATACATTAAGATGAGATGAAATGAGGTAAGAGATACATTAAGATGAGATGAAATGAGGTAAGAGATACATTAAGATGAGATGAAATGAGGTAAGAGATACATTAAGATGAGATGAAATGAGGTAAGAGATACATTAAGATGAGATGAAATGAGGTAAGAGATACATTAAGATAAGATGAAATGAGGTAAGAGATACATTAAGATGAGATGAAATGAGGTAAGAGATACATTAAGATGAGATGAAATGAGGTAAGAGATACATTAAGATAAGATGAAATGAGGTAAGAGATACATTAAGATGAGATGAAATGAGGTAAGAGATACATTAAGATAAGATGAAATGAGGTAAGAGATACATTAAGATGAGATGAAATGAGGTAAGAGATACATTAAGATGAGATGAAATGAGGTAAGAGATACATTAAGATGAGATGAAATGAGGTAAGAGATACATTAAGATAAGATGAAATGAGGTAAGAGATACATTAAGATGAGATGAAATGAGGTAAGAGATACATTAAGATGAGATGAAATGAGGTAAGAGATACATTAAGATAAGATGAAATGAGGTAAGAGATACATTAAGATGAGATGAAATGAGGTAAGAGATACATTAAGATGAGATGAAATGAGGTAAGAGATACATTAAGATGAGATGAAATGAGGTAAGAGATACATTAAGATAAGATGAAATGAGGTAAGAGATACATTAAGATGAGATGAAATGAGGTAAGAGATACATTAAGATAAGATGAAATAAGATCAGAAGAAATTAGATAAGAATATAAGAAAGATCAGAAATATAAGAAGATAAGAAATTAAACAAGATAAGGAAAAAGATAATATGCGAGAAGATAAGAGATAGATTGAGATAAGAAAAATTAATAAGATAAGAGATAGATCAAGATGAGATAAAATAAGATAAAAAGAAATTAGATTAGAAGACATGAGACGATAAGATAAGAAAAAATATAATATGAGAGAAGATAAGAGATAGATTAAGATGAGATAAGGAGAAATAAGATGATAAGAAATAAGATAATATAAGAAGAAATGTTATTAGATGAAATTAGGATAATATAATATAAGATAAGACGAGATATTGGTTTCTGGGACTGGATCCTGCAGCAATTTCCATCTTGTTGCCATGAGCACCAGCAGCAGCCGGCTGGACATGTCAGCCTCCCTCCCCCCTCCATCTCCCTCCATCCCTCTCTATCTCGCCCCCCTCCATCTCCCTCCATCCCTCTCTATCTCTCTCCCCTCCATCTCCCTCCATCCCTCCATCTATCTCTCTCTCCCTCCATCTCTCTCTCTCCCCTCCATCCTCCATCTCCCTCCATCCCTCTCTCTCTCCCCTCCATCCCTCCATCTCCCTCCATCCCTCCATCTCTCTCTCTCTCCCCCATCCCTCCATCTCTCTCTCTCCCCTCCATCCTCCATCTCCCTCCCCCTCCATCTCCCTCCATCCCTCCATCTCTCTCTCTCCCCTCCCCCCTCCATCTCTCCATCCCTCCATCTCTCTCTCTCCCCTCCCCCTCAATCTCTCTCTCCCCTCCATCTCCCTCCATCTCTCTCTTTCTCTCTCTCTCCCCTCCATCCCTCCATCTCTCTCTCTCTCTCCCCTCCATCTCCCTCCATCTCTCTCTCTCTCCCCTCCATCCTCCATCTCCCGCCATCCCTCTCTCTCTCCCCTCCATCTCTCTCTCTCTCCCCCATCCCTCCATCTCTCTCTCTCCCCTCCATCCTCCATCTCCCTCCCCCTCCCATCTCCCTCCATCCCTCCATCTCTCTCTCTCCCTCCCCCCTCCATCTCTCCATCCCTCCATCTCTCTCTCTCCCCTCCCCCCTCAATCTCTCTCTCCCCTCCATCTCCCTCCATCTCTCTCTTTCTCTCTCTCTCCCTCCATCCCTCCATCTCTCTCTCTCTCCCCTCCATCTCTCTCTCTCTCCCCTCCATCTCTCTCTCTCCCCTCCATTTGTCTCTCTCTCTCTCCCCCCTCCATCCTCCATCTCCCTCCATCTCTCTATATCTCTCTCCCCTCCATCTCTCTCTCTCCCCTCCATCTCTCTCTCTCTCTCCCCCCTCCATCCTCCATCTCCCTCCATCCTTCCATCTCTCTCTCTCTCTCTCTCTCCCCTCCATCTCCCTCCATCCCTCCATCTCTCTCCCCTCCATCTCTCTCTCTCCCCTCCATTTGTCTCTCTCTCTCTCTCCCCCCTCCATCCTCCATCTCCCTCCATCTCTCTATATCTCTCTCCCCTCCATCTCTCTCTCTCCCCTCCATCTCTCTCTCTCTCTCTCCCCTCCATCCTCCATCTCCCTCCATCCTTCCATCTCTCTCTCTCTCTCCATCTCCCTCCATCTCTCTCTCTCTCCCCTCCATCTCCCTCCATCCCTCCATCTCTCTCTCCTCCATCTCCCTCCATCTCTCTCTCTCTCTCCTCCATCTCCCTCTCTCCCCCTCCATCTCCCTCCATCCCTCCCTCTCTCTCTCCCCTCCATCCCTCTCTCTCTCTCTCCTCCATCTCCCTCCATCCCTCTCTCTCCATCTCCCCCCTCCATCTCTCTCTCTCCATCTCTGTCTCTCTCTCCATCTCTCTCTCTCCATCTGTCTCTCCCTCCATCTCTCTCTCTCTATCCATCCCTCTCCCTCCCCCCTCCATCTCTCTCTCTCCCCATCTCTCTCTCCTCCATCTCCCTCCATCTCTCTCTCTCTCCTCCATCTCTCTCTTTCTCCCCCCTCCATCTCCCTCCATCCCTCCCTCTCTCTCTCCCCTCCATCTCTCTCTCTCTCTCTCTCCCCTCCATCTCCCTCCATCCCTCTCTCTCCATCTCCCCCCTTCATCTCTCTCTCTCCATCTCTGTCTCTCTCTCTCTCCATCTCTCTCTCTCCCCCCTCCATCTCTCTCTCCATCTCTATCTCTCTCTCCATCTGTCTCTCCCTCCATCTCTCTCTCTATCCATCCCTCTCCCTCCCCCCTCCATCTCTCTCTCTCCCCATCTCTCTCTCTCCATCTCTCCATCTGCCCTCTATCTTTCTCCTCTACCTCTTCCTCTCTGCCATTTGTCATTTATTCCTCTACTGCACATCTGCGTCTCTTTCTGAAGCGTTATAATCTGCCTCTTTTTATCTGTTTTGGCGTCAAATGTTACACACTCCCCCCTGCCCCTATCTCCATCCTCACCTCCATCTGTTCCTCACTTCTCCCTCACCCTCCTAAGTCTCTCCATCCCTCCAGAAATGCAATGTTTATGATCTATGAGAAATGGATCATACTGGTATGAATTACCTCCTTAATGTAACAACTCAACACATCCGTTCAGTTTTTTTAAAATCACAAAAAATGGGCCTTCGAAATAAGCGCCGGAAATGTCAACATTAGAAATATAAAATAACTTTGGAAAAAACATCAAAAAAGCACCCACGACATTGAAAGAGGGACAAAAATGTCGGAAAAAGCGATGATACTGCTTCACAACACGAGGGTTAAGAGGAGTCGGGAGTGGCTCCTCAAACCTCCAATTGTCCCAACAGTTGCTGAAAGAAACCAATAATTGTACCCGCTGCTCTGCTCCAGGTGTGACAGCTATTTATACACACACACACACACAGAGTCAATTATAGAGCGGCTGTGACCCAGAGCCCTAGAATCATCGCAGCATTGACTGATTGTTTCCTCGGCTACTGTTGTCACAGTGACAGTGAGTCACCTCGACAGGAAGTTGGCCTACATCCCACTGTGGACACACACACACACACACACACGCACGCACACACGCACACGCACGCACGCACGCACGCACGCATGCACAAACGCACAAACACACACACACATCCATAAAAGAGAACAGAATACACAGAACGCACCAAAAACTGCAGTTTCCTAGAAAGCCAGAGGAGTAAACAGTGAGCTCCGTGCTGGAATAACGACATAGAAACACGCAGAGAACACCAAGCAAACCCGAGCTGCCCATCGAGACTTCCTGCTTCATCTATTAAATCCAGGAAGCGACCTCGATCCATGTTGCCGGTCCAGCCCCGAGACAGCCCCCTGCCGATCATTTGTCAATAACGGGAAAAAAGCCCAAACTGATAGATGAAACGCGCCAGCTGCTCCACCAGCGGAACGACAGCACAGATCCCTCAGACCTCCTCGACAGCCACGAGTCCATCATTATCATCTGAATCCATCCATCTATCCATCCATCCATCCATCCATCCCTCCATCCGTCTCTCGGGAGGCGGAGGAGGCAACTAGGTGGGGCAGCAACTAAAAACAACTCCCAAACACCTTCTAAGCCTCCTGTTGTCCTCGGGTCGATTTGACCCATTTTCAAAGTTTCTATATCAGAAATTTGGGCTTCTTTCAACCACATGGCACAAAAATTACACGGATGATTCCATGTAAATGCTCTTTGAGTATAATATATATATAATATATAATAAGTAAAATAATATTTAATTCTGGGTGTTTTATTCAATTTTAGCATTTGGAGAAAAAACAACAATATGCTGACTAAACTTTGAGGAGATGTCAAGATACTAAAAAACAATAAAATGACTTAAAATGCTCATATTCTGCTCATTTTCAGGTTCATAATTGTAGTTAGAGGTTGTATTCAGAATGGGTTTACATGGTATAATTTTAACAAACACATGTATTTGTTGTACTGGACATCGCTGCAGCTCCTTTTTTCACCCTGTGTGTTGAGCTCTCTGTTTTAGCTACAGAGTGAGGCATCTCACTTCTGTCCCATCTTTGTCGGGAGTTGCACATGTGCAGTACCTAGGTAAGGACTACTAGCCAGTCAGAAGCAGAGTATGAGGGTTCTGACAGTACCTAGGTAAGGACTACTAGCCAGTCAGAAGCAGAGTATGAGGGCTCTGACAGTACCTAGGTAAGGACTACTAGCCAGTCAGAAGCAGAGTATGAGGGTCCTGACAGTACCTAGGTAAGGACTACTAGCCAGTCAGAAGCAGAGTATGAGGGTTCTGACAGTACCTAGGTAAGGACTACTAGCCAGTCAGAAGCAGAGTATGAGGGCCCTGACAGTACCTAGGTAAGGACTACTAGCCAGTCAGAAGCAGAGTATGAGGGCCCTGACAGTACCTAGGTAAGGACTACTAGCCAGTCAGGAGCAGAGTGTGAGGGTCCTGACAGTACCTAGGTAAGGACTACTAGCCAGTCAGAAGCAGAGTATGAGGGCCCTGACAGTACCTAGGTAAGGACTACTAGCCAGTCAGAAGCAGAGTATGAGGGCCCTGACAGTACCTAGGTAAGGACTACTAGCCAGTCAGGAGCAGAGTATGAGGGCCCTGACAGTACCTAGGTAAGGACTACTAGCCAGTCAGAAGCAGAGTATGAGGGTCCTGACAGTACCTAGGTAAGGACTACTAGCCAGTCAGAAGCAGAGTATGAGGGCCCTGACAGTACCTAGGTAAGGACTACTAGCCAGTCAGAAGCAGAGTATGAGGGCCCTGACAGTACCTAGGTAAGGACTACTAGCCAGTCAGGAGCAGAGTATGAGGGTCCTGACAGTACCTAGGTAAGGACTACTAGCCAGTCAGGAGCAGAGTATGAGGGTCCTGACAGTACCTAGGTAAGGACTACTAGCCAGTCAGAAGCAGAGTATGAGGGCCCTGACAGTACCTAGGTAAGGACTACTAGCCAGTCAGAAGCAGAGTATGAGGGTCCTGACAGTACCTAGGTAAGGACTACTAGCCAGTCAGAAGCAGAGTATGAGGACCCTGACAGTACCTAGGTAAGGACTACTAGCCAGTCAGAAGCAGAGTATGAGGGCCCTGACAGTACCTAGGTAAGGACTACTAGCCAGTCAGAAGCAGAGTATGAGGGCCCTGACAGTACCTAGGTAAGGACTACTAGCCAGTCAGAAGCAGAGTATGAGGCCCCTGACAGTACCTAGGTAAGGACTACTAGCCAGTCAGGAGCAGAGTATGAGGGTCCTGACAGTACCTAGGTAAGGACTACTAGCCAGTCAGAAGCAGAGTATGAGGGCCCTGACAGTACCTAGGTAAGGACTACTAGCCAGTCAGGAGCAGAGTATGAGGGCCCTGACAGTACCTAGGTAAGGACTACTAGCCAGTCAGAAGCAGAGTATGAGGGTCCTGACAGTACCTAGGTAAGGACTACTAGCCAGTCAGAAGCAGAGTATGAGGGCCCTGACAGTACCTAGGTAAGGACTACTAGCCAGTCAGAAGCAGAGTATGAGGGCCCTGACAGTACCTAGGTAAGGACTACTAGCCAGTCAGGAGCAGAGTATGAGGGCCCTGACAGTACCTAGGTAAGGACTACTAGCCAGTCAGGAGCAGAGTATGAGGGCCCCGACAGTACCTAGGTAAGGACTACTAGCCAGTCAGAAGCAGAGTATGAGGGGGTGCCCTGACAGTACCTAGGTAAGGACTACTAGCCAGTCAGGAGCAGAGTATGAGGGTCCTGACAGTACCTAGGTAAGGACTACTAGCCAGTCAGAAGCAGAGTATGAGGGGGTGCCCTGACAGTACCTAGGTAAGGACTACTAGCCAGTCAGAAGCAGAGTATGAGGGGGTGCCCTGACAGTACCTAGGTAAGGACTACTAGCCAGTCAGAAGCAGAGTATGAGGGCCCTGACAGTACCTAGGTAAGGACTACTAGCCAGTCAGAAGCTACTGACTGGCTACTACTAGCCAGTTGAATGAGGAGTTGCAGTTTTGCCGGGCTTTTTCAACGCAAAATAAAGCCACGCACGTTGAATTTGGAACCGGTGATCGGATTCAAAACCAAATTTTCCAAACAACGGCAATTTAAACCATTCCAGGTTATAACAGGTTCTCGATGCCCAATCTCATTTGCAAGCAAAAGTTATTTCAAAAAATAAGAAAGTTACTGGGAAAACAACTCTTGTTTACCTAACACACACTTTTATGGAGTCAGCAGCCCACTAAATAATAATAATAATAATAATAATAATAATAATGTATAATTTATTAATCCCACAAGGGGAAATTACACTCTGTTATTATTACACACAGGCCTGAATTACACACACATGCTCAGTACCTATGTATGCACTAATGGAGAGATGTCAGAGTAGGGGGGGGGGTCCACCACCATACTTTGGTCCGTATGGGGACTTGAACCAGCGACCCTCCAGTTCCCGACCCAACTCCCTACAGACTGAGCTACTGCACCCCCCCACCTAAAAACAACCGCCCTGCAGGAATGTGTACCAAAGTAACATTTGGTTGATTTTGGATGACCAGAAGCACAAAGAGCCAAGATGAGCCCCCGAGCAGAAGGAACCCCCCCACACAGACGGGCGTGTTTCCAGCCTACCTCGGCTGTTGGTCGCCATGTCGGCCACCTTCTGAAAGGCATCCAGGAAGGCTGCTACCGCGACGACCGTCGTCCTGGGAGACATAAAAGAGGAAAGTTTGGTTAGGGAGGAGATAGTACTATTTTCCGTAGTAATATGCTGCATCGGTATGCTGACTGCTGTCAGCATTTTAGGGCTGGGACAATAAGCTTCTGTCCCTTATTCGATTATTTCACAGAACATTGGTGCCAAATTGATTTGATTACATTGTGATTTGTGATTGCATCTGCGGTACTGTGTATTTAAGTGAAGCATTGGAAAGGAAAAATAAATGTAAAAAAAAATAAATAAATAAATAAAATCAATTCTGGGGAAAGGAATTGATTTTAAAAAATCGTTGCAATCACACATCACGATAAATACGGTTTTTGATATTTATTTTTATTTTTGTATTTTTTTTTATTGTAACCAAAATCTACATTCTTCGGTAATTTACGGTACCTTAATTCGGTGCTACCCAACCCTAGTTTTAAGTCTGTGCAAGTAAAAAAAAAATGTATGTTGCAGGAAACTGCACTAAAAATGTTCCCCATGGGATTTTAGATGGTCTATAGTTAGTTAGGGTTTATTCTGACGACTAACTAAATAACTAACCCTAACACAGACACAGAAGTGATGCCTAAATGATGCCGTGGTTGGTGTGTGTGTGTGTGTGTGTGTGTGTGGTCAGCTGTAACCTCTGGCCCCATGCATGCAGAATCTCTGGAGGAGTCTGCTGATCAGTCTCTCTGATAATGGCTTTATGGTGGCACATTAATCTCTGCCAGCCACTGAAGGTTAATTGAGTTGTGCGTGTGTGTGTGTGTGTTTTTTTTGTGTCATTGTTCATGATAAATTCATGTTTAAGTGTACATTGGCGTTTTCTATGTGCAGGTCTCTCAACATGTGTGTGTACAGGACCTTCACTGGTGTCTGTGCTGTGTCTGTGTATGTCTGTGTGTGTCTCTCTCTGTGTCTGTGTCTCTCTCTGTGTGTGTGTGTGTGTGTGTGTGTGTCTCTCTGTGTCTGTGTGTCTCTCTGTGTCTGTGTGTGTGTGTGTAGGAGAGGTGAGCCTGACATTTAAACACTTAATGTAATAATAATGCACACGTTTCCCTAAAGGCTTTTTAGGCTTTGTTGGGAGTATTTCCATCAGCAGCGGACTTTAACGGTGTTTGTTGTCGTTTCTTTCTGTGCGTCATTGACGACGTCTTTGTCCTCGAGCAACTGCCGTATTATAATCTCATTGAAATGTGTTTATTGATTTAAAGGCATTATAAAAAGATGATTTATGTGGTTGTCAGGTCTGTGGTTGACTGAATGACTTCATTAGTTGTTGTTTTTTTAAGCTTTTCCACCTTTATTTGATAGGACAGCTAGGTGAGAAAGGGGGAAGACATGCAGGAAATTGCCACAGGTCAAATTCAAACCATTTTCTTCATTTTTGTAACATACCATCAGTATACTGTACACATCACTAACACCAATATATTACCACTAGTTTTACACTTCGAATTCATGGTCAAGAAACCTCATTTATATGAAATTATATCATTCTTTTGTCTTGCGCCAAAGTTTTTTTGGGGGGAAATAAAACACCCAAAATTCAATACAGTAGTGAACTGATCCTTCAGCGTTATATGGAACCATCCATGTAAGATTTGGACAATTTGGATGAAAGAATCCCAGATTACTGATTCTAATTGGACCCCAGAACAACAGCAGGGTTAATACACAAATCACAGTCCTTACCAAAGGAAAGGTGTCCCGATTACACCGGGCAGAGAAACAAGCAAGTACAGACAGAATCCACAAACTGGAACAGGAACAACAAAATACCAGGAACACCGAGGCCAAACGGGGGTAGACGGCACGCACTCTCACAAGGAACACCGTAAACAGTAAACACAATAATCAGACTAAACACACACAATGAGAGAATAAAAAAGAAACAGGTGACACTAGGCGGGGGAAACAGGTGAAACACAAGACAATCACAAGGGCAGGAAAACTAAAGGGGCGGCTGTGGCTCAGCGGCAGAGCGGTTGCCTGCCAATTGGAAGGTTGGTGGTTCAATCCCTGGCCCTACAGTCCTATGTGTGTGCATGTTTATCTGATGAGCAGGTGGCACCTTGTACGGCAGCCTCGGCCACAGTGTATGAATGTGTGTGAATGGTGAATGGTTCCTGTATGATGTAAAATAGTCGTTAAGACTAGAAACGCGCTTTATAAAATACAGCACATTTAAAGACAGGAAGTAAAACTAGACTAGACAAGACAACAACAACATTGATCAAAACAAGATTGATCATGTCTGATAAAAACCCTTTAACTCTTGTGTTATCTTCATGTCAAAATTGACATAAACATGGTTGGGGCATCTGTTATTTTCTGTCCACCATGACGTTGCTAGTGAACTTATGTTCAAGTTTCCCCTCGTTCATGTGTTGAGCGACACCTCGTTGGAGCCGTGAACACTGAGATCGATGTTTGGCATTAGCATAAAATAATTATTTTATTTAACCTTTATTTGACCAGGAAGTCCCTTGAGATTGAAATCTGTTTTTCCGAGGGAGACCCAGCCAAGACGGCACACCAGTTACAATTTAAACAGAAATACAACAAAGACACAATCACACATAGAGGAAAGGAACAGGTCACAAGTGGCAGGTGCATTTTAACATGGTCTTAAATTCATTTAATGGGACCATATCATTTAGATGGAGCAAGTTTAGCAAGTTATTCCAAGACCATGGAGCGAGGTAAGAGAAGGCTTTTGCATATTGCCATAGCGATATTTAGTCAGCGGTGTACAGCTAGCATTAGCCTTTCACTGATACACTGTTTGCATGTCCCATAAAATAACTTGTTTTTTCTATGTTTTCAGCCTGTTTCTTTGTAGTCTGTGTTGCCGTTTTCTTCTAGTGCGTGTTGTGCTTTATAAAGAGGATTCATCATTACCTGAGCTGTGACTGCAGCTTGCTGGCCTTGCTGATGAAGTCGTCCCAGACTGGAGAACTGCCCTGAAGAGAAAAGAGGACAAAAAAATAAATATCAGAACTGGAAGATCCCTCGGACACAGCACAGGCCCCCGCCAAGGCATGCCCCATTTCACGATGTCGACGTTTCGACTTGGGGGACGTTAACGTGAACGTTTCCCAGCCGTGAAATTAATTTTTGTAATTATTCCGACACCACATAAATGCAGCCCAAATTCCCCAATCGCTTCACAAAAGTGAAAAATAACTGGTGTATCAACCCCGCGATTCGGATCCACTCCAAAATGTAATGGGTTCTTCCTTCGCCCTGAAGAGAAATAAGGAAAAACTAGAACTGCAAGCAGTTACACCGGGGTCCAAGCCTCCCCGCGCCAGTCGTCCCCAGCGACCCGGGGAGCGCACCAATCACTAATCCCACTGTGAGGACCGCCTCAGGAGTGGGCCTAGATGGTATCCATCAAATTTTGTAAAGTTCGGATGAGACGTTCATGAGATATAAACTTGTGGTATTTGTAGCGCCCCCTAGTGGCCAATGTTCGTCAAATTTGGTTTAGATCCTCAGAGGGTCATACCAAGTAATATTCTAAAGTTTGGCTTTGATAGCATTTAACTTGGCCGAGATATGGCAAATACTATTTCAAAAACACTTACATTTGTTTTTTCAAATGCTATAAAATTGAATAAGACGCCCCAAAATTAATGAAAGTAGAGATTTGTACTTGGCAAAGAGCGTTGGGTGGAATCAATCATGTTATTTTGGGGAATTAAAAAGAACATTGATATAGGACAACGGGTCAATTTGACCCGAGGACACCATGAGGACAACATGAGGGATAATATGGCCAGTATCTGCGCTGATAGAAATATATCAGGTCAGCGTGTCACTTAGAGATGGTCCAATACCATCTTTTGCTCCCCGATGCCGTTTCTGATACCTGAACTTGCATATCGGCCGATACCGAGTACTGATCCGATACCAGCGTGTCATATGTTATTATTTTTTAACAACTGTATACTACTATCCCTGTATGGATGTGATATGATTTCTATCTTTGTTGTCTTTCTCAGGTTAAACTCAATGAACCCCCAAAGAACTTTCTTTTTTATACAGTTTGACAGTCAGTTATAACGGGAAAAACAACACCGATAAACTACTTTAACCTAGATTTTCTTTAGGGCTTTATTACGTGGTATCGGATCGGTGCATAAACTCCAGTACTTCCAGATACCAGCGTTTTAGGCAGTATCGGAGACCATACCGATACTGGACCATGGGGTCACTGGGAGTTGCGTATGGGAACACAACACTACGTACTGGTATCAGACTACCAATCAGGGCTAACCTTTATTTTCATTGTCAAATAATCTGTTGATTATTTTCTCGATTAAGCGATTGTTTAAGTTGTTTAGTCTAGAAAATGGTGAAAAATGTCGATCAGTGTTTTCAAAAGCCCAACATCACGTCCTGAAGGGTCTTGTTTTGTCCTCAAGTCAAAGACATTCAGTTGTACTGTCCCAGAGGAGTGAAGAAACTATAACATATTCATATTTAAGAAGCTGGAAACAAAGAATTTTTACCTTTGTTGATAAAAAAAAATGACTCAAACCGAGTAAGTAACAAAATAGTTTGAAATTACTTCATTAGTTGACAACTACTGGATAACGGATTGATCTTTGCAGCTCTATACTATGATATGAATGATAAAACACATGTTGGTGTTGGACTAATATAATATCACTCTGGAAGTGATGAAACTAGAAAATATTTACATTTAAGATGCTGGAATCAGAGATCTTTTACTTTTTTAATATAATATGACTAACCAATTAATCCAAATAGCGAACTCACACATGCACTGACTTCACAGCCCCGCCATTACTGTGCAATATTTATTTATTTATTATTTAGTGCTTAACCATTTAACCCTTGTGTTGTCTTCACTTTTGGGACCCTCTCATATCCCTCGGGTCAAATTGACCCGTGACCTATTTGGGGTTTTAAAAACAACAACTTCATAATCTATTAAGAAATGTTGTCGTTATCTCTATTTCAAACAATTGAGATAACATTATATATGTTTAGGGAATGCAGTCAGTCTCTACTAGCACACAATTAAAAATGGAAGTGGGATTCGTTATAATTGCTACGCGACGTTAGCTATATCCGCTAGCATCCGTACAGGCTAACTATAGCCAGTTAGCTTTGTGTGTAACGTAACAACCCCCCCCCCCCCATCTCGTAGGAGCGAAGCTTACTATTTTATTCAATACAATTATGATACAAAAGGTGCACTAATGCCACATGTATGATGTTGACAACATGGACGCATATATAGGCAACACCAAAGGCAGTCGTAATATTTACCTAGCAGGCTAGGCTAACGCTGTTGTGCTAACGTCCGGCGGCGCAGCGTTAGCTAGCGGTCTAAACTTGTGAAAAGCCGAACAACACCCCCGTCTAAGCTGTGTTTCACTTTCCCTCCAATATTATTATAAATATAATAAAGTCACATGGACTCGGTCGAGACCATAGACTGTTAATATTAAAAGACCAGAAGCCACATTAGGCCAGACCAGTGGCAAATACAATGCAGGCTGCTCTGTTATCTCCCTAATGTGACGTCATGCAATGCATTGTGGGGGGAAAAAGGAAACACTGTAAAATTGTGCCTACTTTTCGTATTATATTCAGTTTTGCGATATCCAACACCATCAAATACAATGGATAACAGTTCAAATATTTACTACCAAGAAGCAAATAGCACAAATTCGTTGCAAAATTAAACCTGCAACATGGGCTTTAAAAATCCACTATGGAAAAAACATAAGTGGTCATATTTAGAATAATGTTCTGAATTGAGTCAGAAATACATGTTTATCACAGGAAATAAGGTAAGGCCATTGATTTTCAGGTAGAAAATATGTATTTGTACCAATTTTCTACGTAAAATTAAACTTTGAAATGGGTCAATTTGACCCGAATACAAGACAAGGGTTAATCTCATTACTGTGTAATATTTAATACTCAGGACTTGATACACCAAACTATATTGTTGCATAATGTGTATACAAAACTATTTTATATATGTATATAGATGCTCTCAGGACTGTGCACCAGCCCCCCTCCCCCCTCTTCTTTTCTACACTACCTATACTTCATATTTTTATACTTTCGTGTCGACACTGTAAAGGGGTTGCTTCATTCTCGTTGCACAGGTACTGCACTTGTGTATAATTACGATAAAGGCATTGTATTCTGTAGTTGGTGATTACTTTAATAGTTGACAATTAATTGATAATTTACATGAAATATTTACACGCTCAAATACAAAACAGCCAAACAAATCCCTCATAAAAAGTTTGCCAAAACACACAATTGTTGAGCATCAGATGCAGCCGTGAGCCAACAGAAAACAAGGAGACAGATCAATACGCCCCACCCACCCCCCCCGGCCCGTCTAGAGGAAGCCAAACAAGCGCCCCCAGGCATGCAAATGCAGTGTGGGTCCACTGACTGGGTCTAACATGAGACCGAGCCGGGCCCTGCAGTGCGGTACCGCTGGATCTGTGTTCAGAAACTAGGCTGCAAAGATGGAAGCACTGACCGCTGCAGCCAGACACACAAAGACAGATGAAACTGGGGTGCGCTTCTCATGTCAGCGGGAGTCCCCTGATGTTTTTTGGGGCGGGAGGGGCTTCTTTTTTTTCCTCACTGCAGTAAAACATCTGAGGCTTCTGCACAGTGGTTTCTGTAGTGTAGACACCTATTTAAATAAAATACAACAAGAATGCTAGAAGTAAAACTCACTTTTAAAATCGTATGCCTTGTGTATAAATACATTATAATATAAAGGGGAATGACTGGATCACTAAAGCTACAGCCTCAAACTAGGATCATGGAGATGGATCAACATCTCTCTGCCATTGTAAGATATTTTTTGTGTTATATGGTATTTATGGTGTTTTATGGTATTGCATTTCTATTTGTACTTAGAGCACTGTCCATTGTCATTATCCATGATTACATCTTAACCTTTGACCCTCTCACTTTGTTTTCATTTCCTCAAAAGTTGATGGAAAATTTGATTTTTTATATATATTTTGACACTATCAACAGATACAAACCACCACAAACAATACACTGAGACATCAGCATGCGTTGCGTCTGCCGGCTCCAGTGCCCAGATGTCCATTATACCCTCCGGTAAAACTCTGCTGGATTATTCGCTTCAGGAGGGTTCAAAATAAATCAGCAACTTTCTCTCTTTAGTGTTTAGCACTGCGCCGTTGCAGGGGACGGCCCATTTCTCCGACGCTCCATTGTTCCGACCTCTCAATAACCCCAAAAAAATCCCCCCCCTAACCCCCAAAAAAAGTCCACACTAGTCGAAAGACGCCTTTCTGTCACATCTATTGCAGTCAAATTCACTGTGTTCACTCGGAAGGAAGGACCGCACATGTCTAGGCACTGGTGATGATATTTTGAGCATGTTAAGAGGCTGAAAACATGTTTAACACTTGTCCTGTTTAAGCCTGTTGGGTGCTAACTCCAGCAGGGGGATAACACGGTGTGGGCAGCACCGGCCGGTTTCATTTAATTGACAGAACTCCAAATTTACAGACAACAGAGCTACGTGAAAACTTTCACTTTATGAGGGTTTTTACAATAATATGAGTTCCCCCAGCCTGCCTATGGCCCCCCAGTGGCTAGAAATGGTGATAGGTGTAAACCGAGCCCTGGGTATCCTGCTCTGCTTTTGAGAAAATTGAAAGCTCAGATCGGCCGATGTGAAATTTTGCTCCTTATGACATCATTAGGGGAAATGTTACCTCCCCTTTCTCTGCTTTGCCCGCCCAGAGAATTTGCCCCCCCACCATGAGAGAGAGAATCGGAGCAGCTGGTGCGGTATTACTTTCCGTTTATCGCACCGTTGTGACGAAAAGAGAGCTGAGCCAGAAGGCAAAGCTCTCGATCTACTGGTCAGGGTTCGTTCCTCCCTCACCTATGTCATGAAGGCTGGGTCAGGACCAAAAGAACGAGATCCAGGGTACCAGCGGCCTAAATGGGTTTCCTCAGGAGGGGGTCTGGCGTCTCCCTTAGAGATCGGGTGAGAAGCTCAGTCCTCCGAGAGGAGCTCGGAGTAGAGCCGCTGCTCCTTCACGTCAAAAGGAGCCAGTTGAGGTGGTTCGGGCATCTGGTAAGGATGCCTCCTGGGGGGGTCCCTAGGGAGGTGGTCCAGGCACGTCCAGCTGGGAGGAGGCCTCGGGAAAGACCCAGGACTAGGTGGAGGGACGTCCAGCTGGGAGGAGGCCTCGGGGACAACCCAGGACTAGGTGGAGGGACGTCCAGCTGGGAGGAGGCCTCGGGGAAGACCCAGGACTAGGTGGAGGGATGTCCAGCTGGGAGGAGGCCTCGGGGAAGACCCAGGACTAGGTGGAGGGACGTCCAGCTGGGAGGAGGCCTCGGGGAAGACCCAGGACTAGGTGGAGAGATTATATCACCAACCTGGCCTGGGAACGCCTCGGGATCCCCCAGTTGGAGCTGGTTGATGTGGCTCGGGGAAGGGAAGTTTGGGGTCCCCTGCTGGAGCTGCTGCACCCGAGACCAGATACCGGATAAGCGGATGAAGATAGATGGATGAGAGAGAGAGAGAGACATCATGGCTTCCAAGTTAGTGGGAGTGCTAAACCGGAAGAAGCCTGCTTGGCCGGCGGTGGTCACTAGTGCGAAATTAACAGCGCTCCGCCTCAAACACTGCATCCAGTTCTTATTATAGATGATATCATCCATGCTTCAAAACAGCAGTCCACAGACCAATGGGGGACGTCTCTGCTGCTACGTCCATTATTTTTACAGTTTAGGATTTTGTCCCTTCTTCTATTTTTACATTATAGCCGTGCAATGCGCGGATTTATTCACTTCCACTATGAAAATGAAGGACAATTACAGCGACTAATACAACTATTATTAAAGGGTATTGTACAAAGATGGACTCCCCCTCTGCACTCTGTGGGCGTTTCCTCACGTCAGCGTCAGCGTCATCCCTCTCTAACGGGCCTGGGTGTGTTCAGCCTTGTTCTGCTGGCGAGAGTGATGCTCGGGAGTCATCGCCTGGTTACCGTCGCTATGGTTACGCAGCTGCAGAGGGGCTTCAGACAGAGAGGGATACTATGGGGAGTGGAGGGTCACACGTGCATGCATCCTCACCCAAACACACACACACACACACAATGTTTTTCCCTAGTGTCACACATTTAGCTTTCTTCGTTTCTCTCGCTCTTTCATATTTAAAAACAGGTATATTTGAATTACTCTTCTACTCTTGCTTTCATGCACACACACACACACACACACACACACACACATGCACTGTCATTTCATCCTCTGCCCTTTGTTACTCATTCATCATCAGGGCAACAGAAAATCTGCATTTTCCGCAAACATTTCCCGCAAATTTGCCCCCAGGTTTTAAACAAATGAAGAAAATATAAATACAAATCAGAGTGTTAACACATCCACACCCCAAGAGGTAAAAACAGCTCAACTCCACAGATTTTCATTGTGAATCTGCAGATCCCGTTTGGGGCCCGTTCGTCATCTCTTCCTCGATACACTGTGTATGCACCCCACATCTCATTACATCCTCACACTGCCGAACACACACCGAGGCGAGGGCAGGGCCGCTGCATCAATCAGTCACTGAGGACATAAATTGTCACCGTGGCAACAACCGGAGGCGGCAGCAGCAGCCTGCGGGTCCTTCAGGAATCCTCTGCTCCTCTGTTTGTTTGGTGCATGCTTTGAAACAAGAAATCCCTGTTTGCTTCTTCCTTATCGCTGATCCGCTGAGATAATAACGCTCATCTGATTCCTCACACTTCAGCATGACTGTGTGCTCCTGCGGCGTTAAAGCCAAAGACAATAAAAAGCCTAAATATTCATTCCAGACTTCCTTTTCTTCTGTGAGGCTTTTCAAGCATCTACTTTCTCTATAGGCGGATCAGATTGAGGATGTTTGGTAGGTAGGGGTGCAAGATATATCAACAGTAGCCACACGGTTTTATCCGAATTAAGTGATATCCAATGAAAAATGCCAGTAAAAACAAACAAACAAAGAAACAGTAAAATTCGAAGGAATTTCATGAAATTTATTGACTCAGAGGAAATCCGTTCGGTCTCATCGGATTTTATCTTAATCGATATACGACTTATGCGATAAACGCTGATGGAAACGTTATTTGGAGAATAAATAATGAATTGCGATCAAGTTTCAGGTCATTTTATGGTTGCAACCCACCACAAAACAAAGAAGAAGACAACGTTTTAGTTCATTTCTGCCCAGTATTTCCTGTCTTGCGGAGTCAATGGAAAAAAAGAGTCTCGCAACAACTCGATTGACAAGTGGATGGAAACTTATCTTATGGTACATACAAAGTGTGTTTTAAAAACAAAAATCTGTTAAAACTAATCTAGTGTTTAATATGTGAAATCAAAAGGGAACGCATGGTCTACTTTCATCAGCAAAAAGACTATCGTAACGTAAAACAGCGTGTGACGTCATTACGCACGGGTTTTTATTCACTTTAAAGCCGATGCATGCTTTATTCGCATGAGTTTTATTACCGAACTTCAGATAATTCGATTCGATGGAAACTTAGCTTCAATATTGTTATCGCAAGATCACGTTGCACATTATTATATCAAAGGGTGCAAGATATTTCGACTCAATATTGTTATCGATTGCATATCAAACGTGTCGCAATAAGTATGCAATATTATGGTTATTTTGTGGAGCGCTGCATGCCGTAGGTCGTCTCTGTGGCTTCGTTGTGTTTGATTTGAAACGCTATAATAATAATCACGTTTCATTGGCCAGTTGCACGTCGTGACCAACCAAAGGGAGCGTACCACGTGTGTGCATATTTGGACAGAGTGACGGTGTAAGTGAAGAAATTGATAGAGACAAGAAAACAGAACGAATCAGAGGAGAGAAAGAAAAGTTGTGTCCTGTAATCCTGGAGAACATCCAAACTTAAACTACTTAAAAATATCCCTATACGCTAAGGTGACCAGATGTCTCAGACTAAATCCGGGGACATTTCCAGCTCAGAAGCGTAAATACCTCCAAAACACGTCATGTTTTTAATTTTTGTAAAACTTAAAACGGGGACACTAGACCTAGAGCTGAGTATCGGATACAATATAAACTATTGAGGAAAGATTTTCCTTTGACATTGATGCAGTATGAAACGAGATCGCTGCAGTCGGCAGCAGAGAAACAAGCTACAATGGAAGTTAATGGGATAATTGTCCAGCTTGTATTTACGTTCATAAAGTGCTCGTTTTGCTGCTGACAGACTCAGATTAATATTCTAAGTGTCTGATAACATCATGGAAAGGATTTCTAAGGAGGCTGACCTTTCTGTTAAAGATGAAGATCCTTTTTTAAAACATAAAAGTCACCAGACTCCATGTAAATAATCAGTGATTTTAGCGTGTATAGAGCAGCATATCTCCACCAGACTCCATGTAAATAATCAGTGATTTTAGCGTGTATAGAGCAGCATATCTCCACCAGACTCCATGTAAATAATCAGTGATTTTAGTGTGTATAGAGCAGCATATCTCCACCAGACTCCATGTAAATAATCAGTGATTTTAGCGTGTATAGAGCAGCATATCTCCACCAGACTCCATGTAAATAATCAGTGATTTTAGCATGTATAGAGCAGCATATCTCCACCAGACTCCATGTAAATAATCAGTGATTTTAGCATGGTAAAATACGGCTTTCTAAAACATCTCTGAGCTCTGAGCAGCGCTGCTCGATCGGCTCCATTTGGTCAGAGTTTTCTTTCTTTCATTCCAGTATCGGGTCTGTCAGTCACAGTGAAAACCGGGGACATTTCCGGGGACAGATCCAGCCGGGGACAGGTCACCAAAACCGGGGACGTCTGGTCACCCTACTATACGCCCATTTCAGATACGAGAGTGTAAGTGAATAACTGGAATAGTAGTGCCCAACATCAGAGAGTAAACACATCAGAGCAGAAACAACTGACGTCCAAGCCAATAACCAGGCCCACAAAAAACTACACGGGGTGACCCAATTGGCCATCAAAGCTGCTCTGACCATGATGTTTCCATGACGATCCCCATACTGTTACATACACACACACACATACACATACATACACAGCCGCCAGCTGAAAAAAAGAGACCGGGATTATTTTCGCTCAGAGGTGATTAAGACGACGGCTCAGTCCGAGATAAATGGCGATTAGCATTCAGCTAATACTCTCAGAGCTCACACACACACACACACCCACACCCACACACACACACACACACACACACACACATTTTGCAGCATTAGGGAGGTTAAAAATCTACAAGAAGGTTTTCTTTTAAGTTCGCATCAGAGCAGTTTTCACAGATGTTCCACACAATACGTCCACTCTACTTCCTGTCAATTGTCCGACTGTCACAGGAAGAACTGGAAGTCTGTTTCGTTCCCATGCGGCCTCACGTCCAGGACGTTTTATCTGCACACCCATTGTTAGCTGAGAAGCTGCTCAAGCTTTTGAGACATTCCTATTTTTATTTTTATTAACAAAAAACTATATACATATACATATCAAAAGGATGAATTTAATTTAGTAAATCATTAAGTTAATGTACTGTTGTGCAAGTACTTTTTGTACATTTAATTAATGTACTATGGGGAAATTACAATCTACACTCTGAATGAATGTTGAAGTGTTACATTTAACATACAGGTAATTGACAGAAAATGACACACTGTACATTTACACACAAACTATTCTCTGGTTACAGATCCTCTACCTGTTGTCCAATCAATCACACACACTGCGTTAACAGATTGAGTGTACAACTTTGATATGATGATGATGATGAGGATGATGCTGCTATCTCAAAGCTCTGAGTTTCTGAGTGTGATCGAGGGTGTTTCCAAAAGTCACTTCACGCATTCCAGAAGATACTAATACGGTCATGTTCCATATAATCCACAGCAGCAACATTAGACCTTCAGTTCAGTGTCTATGCAACAGGAGAAGAACAGGAGCACAGAGGCACTAATCATGGCAGCACAAGAACAGGCACTCAGTACAAGATCAATAGAGGCCGGGGTCTACTACACCAGGCAGGACCCCAGTACAGGATCAATAGAGGCCGGGGTCTACCACACCAGGCAGGACCCCAGTACAGGATCAATAGAGGCCGGGGTCTACCACACCAGGCAGGACCCCAGTACAGGATCAATAGAGGCCGGGGTCTACCACACCAGGCAGGACCCCAGGTGCAGACTGTGCAAGGATGCCCCTGAGACAGTACAGCACATAACAGCAGGGTGTAAGATGCAGGCAGGAAGAGCGTACATGGAACGCCATAACCAGGTAGCTGTCATAGTGTACAGGAACATCTGCCACGAGTATGGGCTGGAAGTCCCAAGGTCAAAATGGAAGACACCTCCTAAGGTGGTCCAGAATGACCGAGCTAAGATCCTGTGGGACTTCAAGATCCAGACTGACAAACTGGTGATGGCTAACCAACCAGACATGGTGTTGATCGACAAACAGCAGAACACGAGAAGCTCGAGAAATACCAAGGGCTGAAAGAGGAGCTGGAAAAAGATGTGGAAAGTAAGAGCAACAGTGGTGCCAGTGGTAATCGGAGCACTGGGGGGCTGGGACCCCCAAACTGGGAGAGTGGCTCCAGCAGATTCCAGGTAAAACATCAGAGGTCTCTGTCCAGAAGAGTGCAGTCCTAGGAACAGCTAAGATACTGCGCAGAACCCTCAAACTCCCAGGCCTCTGGTAGAGGACCCGAGCTTGAGGATGACACATACCCCCCCACAAGGGGTGAGAGGGGGATTTTTTTTTAAATATATATATAAAAAGACAGTTTAAAAATGGCAGATGTGAGGCATCTCCACTTTTAAAGGATGAGCCCGTTCCTCCTCCAGGGAAAAACATGCAGATCGGTTCCACTTAAACGGATCAACAGTGATGTGTCTTCCATTCACCCAGCACAGTGATGTGTGGATGCTGAACAGCACACACCCCCCACGCTCTCAAGAACACACATGGATGTACCACATAGTGACCTGCAGAGAGGAAATTAATGCATATGTTGTGGTGAGGAAATGAAAATGATAAGGAAGGGCTGCAGTTACAGCAGGTGGACAACACGGATTTTATTGCCATAGGTCTGTAAGCTTGCTTTGTGGGATTTTCAAAATTAAATAGATGAATGCTGTAGGGCTTAAATAACAATAATTTGTGCTACCGATTAATGTCAATTACTCTACACTGTGTGCACAATTATTAGGCAAGCGAGTATTTTTGACCTTATTGTCATTTTCATGCATATTTTCCAATTCCAAGCTGTAGAAACGTAAATGCTAATTTGATTTAAACATAATCAGGTGATGTGTATTTATTTAATGAGGAAGGGTGTGGCCTAAAGTGATCAACACCCTGTATTAAAGTGTGCATAATTACTAGGCAGCTTCTTTACTTCAGACAAAATGGGCAAAAAAAAAAGAGATTTAACAGACTTTAAAAATGCCTTTCAGAGGGATGCGGCGCTCTCGAAGTAGCAAAGATATTGAGGCGTGATCACCGAACAATCAAACGAGACTTGAGAAGAATTAAACGTGAAGTTACCAGGATCCCATTGACCTCCGGTGCCGCCATATTCCAGAAATGCAACCTACCCGGAGTGTCCAGAAGGACCAGGTGTTCAGAGACGTGGCCCAGGTAAGAAAGGCTGAAACACGACCACCACTTAACAAGACTCATAAGTTGAAACGTCAAGACTGGGCCGAGAAATATCTGAAGACAGATTTTTTAAAAGGTTTTATGGACGGATGAAATGAGTGTGACTCTTGATGGACCAGATGGATGGACCTCTAATGGGCACAGAGCTCCACTTGGAGTCAGACGCCAGCAAGGGGGAGGCGGGGTGCTGGTATGGGCTGCTATCCTTAAGGATGAGCTAATTGGACCTTTTCGGGTGTGAAGATGGACTTAAAATCAACTCCAAACCAAAACTACTGCCAGTTTTTAGAAGATACTTTCTTCAACTAATGGTACAGAAAAAAGTTTGCATCCTTCGAGAAGGCCGTGATTTTTATACAGGACAATGCTCTATCACATGCATCCAGGTACTCGACTGCGTGGCTAGCCAACAAAAGCCTTAAGGAGGACAGAATAATGACATGGTCCCCTTCTTCACTAAACCCCATTGAGAACTTGTGGGCCCTTCTTAAACTTGGGATTTACAGTGAGAGAAGACGCTGTGGTTGCTGCTGCACAAAAAGTTGATTTGATCATTGTTGGAATTTAAAATTTTATATGTGCTTAAACATTGTGGGTGATTTGCATTATACATTTAAGCTAAAAGGCAAAAGCATTATTTCAACATAAATGAAGACAAGTTGGTCATGCATTGAGTTTGTTGTTATAATGGATTCACATATCAACATCTGAGATTTTGACTACTAATTGAATGAACCCTGAGAATGGAGCAGGATTTAGCTCCAACATCATCAACAGATCAAGAAACAGATGGATGGATGGATGGCTCATTACAGTTACTGAAAAGAAGGGCGGCCATATTGGTCACTGAATATGTCTTAAAATGTCAATAGGGTTTATTTGTACATCTTGAGTTTTATTTTTACTCTAGGAAATTAAAATAAAAAAGTGGGATGGGAACATTTTAGTTTTTCCATTTAGTTGCATAATACTTCTGCACTCTAATAGTTGCATAACAGTTCTGCACACAGGTATTCTCCTGAGAAAGCCAAAACTTTCACTTTTCCTTTGTTAAATATTCTGATTTGAGGTTAATTAACATTTCTGATCAACTGATAGCAATGCATTTGTTACAGTAAAATACAATAAAAAGGAAGAAGAGGAAAGTAGAGCAAACTGAAGGAGATCAAAAATGGACAGAAGAGAAAGAGGAAAGAGAGGAAAGAAGAGCAGGAGGAGACGGCAAGATGACATGAAGGAAGAAGAAGAAGAAAAGGAGAGAAAAGGGAGGCGGAGGAGTAGCAAGAAAGAAGAAGAAGAGGAGTAAGACAGATGAAGGAAGAGGGTGTGGCAGATTTCCCAGACCTCCCTTTGTGAACCTACCCCACCCGTTAGAGACCACCTGTCACCATGCTATTACGGCACCAATAAAACAGGTGTGTGTGTGTGTGTGTGTGTGTGTGTGTGTGTGTGTGTGTCTCTACATGGTGCCCCTCCCCCAACACACACCCACAAGCCATCAACCTCCACACACATAAACCAAGCATTCACTTTAAAGCTGGAAAAACATTAAAACTGAAAAATATCACAATATTCTTGGCTAAACACCTCGATATATATATCTCGATATTATATCGATATATTGGTGATATGAGACTAGATATCGTCTTAGATTTTGATTATCATAAGTGGTGTCTTTTCCTGGTTTTAAAGGCTGAATTACAATAAAGTGATGTCATTTTCTGAACTTACCAAAATAAAATAAAATTAAAAAACATTGAAATTATTAAAATTGTAATTTCCCCTTGCAGGATTAATAAAATATACATTATTACCAGACTGTTGTTGCTGCTGCTCTATTATTCACCTTTGCCCACTTAGTCATTATATCCACATTACTGATGATTATTTATCAAAAATGTCATTGTGTACATATTTTGTGAAAGCACCAATAGTCAACACTACAATATCGTTGAAGTATCGATATAGAGGTTTTTGGTCCAAAATATCGCGATATTTGATTTTCTCCACATCGCCCTGCCCGACCTCGATGCTACACAATGATATTTTTGATGAATAATCACCAGAAATGTCAATTTAATGACACAGTGTGTAACGGCCAATAATAGACGATTTAGTGACAAAGAGTCCGTCTTTACTCTAATGCAGCCTTCCAAACCAGGAAAGAGGCACCACTTAATATATTATAATATCCAAAATCTAAGACAATATCTAGTCTCATATCACGATGTTGACATAATATCGATATTTTGCCCGGCCCTAAGCAACAGTGTTAAATATAGTGTTGTTAAATGTAATTGTTTCTACCCGATACTGAATCACCTTAGAGATGTGAACCCATAGACTTCGGCTATTTTATATATTTTTATATATTTTATATATATTATAAGACCTCACTGTGAAAATTAGTATGCGATTTGTAGATGTCAAATTCATTTAACTTTATTATCTTAAGACATTTTTGTTTATCCATCTTACTATGACCGTGGAATATTATTGTAATCCAAGATGTGCTGTATTTTTTGTGTTTAGTATATTTCTTTGTTAGGTTTTTTATTTTCCTTTTTCTCTCTCTCCTCTTTCCTTATTCTTTTTCTTGAAAATCAATAAACATAGTTTAAAAAAATATATATAGTTGTTTCTATGGAGATTGACACTCATTAAAAGTCCCTTGAGGGTTTTTTGACAATTATCCATCACATCTTTATGTGAAACATATAACATTGTTTTGGTTGTGAAAATAAAATAAATCAGTGTTGCCTAGACCAGCGGTTCTCAAAGTGGGGTCCGGCAACCCCACACGGGGCCTTGAGTGGTTTCCAGGGGGTCCCCAGCAGAACTTGCTAAAGATGTCCCCTGGGACAGACTACAATCATTAGATCGGAGTAACTTAATGAAGTTATTTTGTTAGTTTTTTTTATTTTAAGGTATTTTTGCGGCATTTTTATAGGACAGCTGAAGACATGAAAGACGAGAGAGAGGAGGAATGACACGCAGCGAAGGGCCGCAGGTCGGAGTCCAGGAGTGGACCTCTATATATGGGCACGTGCCCAACCAGGTGAGCTACCCAGGCGCCCATAATTTAGTTAGCTTTGATGCTCCCATTGGTTTTAAATTCTATAAACGTCCCTGTTAGTGTTGGCGTTGCATAGTCTGTCCACCAGAGGACGCTCTACAACGTCCCTGTTAGTGATGGCGTTGCATAGTCTGTCCACCAGAGGACGCTCTACAACGTCCCTGTTAGTGATGGCGTTGCATAGTCTGTCCACCAGAGGACGCTCTACAACGTCCCTGTTAGTGTTGGCGTTGCATAGTCTGTCCACCAGAGGATGCTCTACAACGTCCCTGTTAGTGATGGCGTTGCATAGTCTGTCCACCAGAGGACGCTCTACAACGTCCCTGTTAGTGATGGCGTTGCATAGTCTGTCCACCAGAGGACGCTCTACAACGTCCCTGTTAGTGATGGCGTTGCATAGTCTGTCCACCAGAGGACGCTCTACAACGTCCCTGTTAGTGATGGCGTTGCATTGTCTGTCCACCAGAGGTCGCTCTACAACGTCCCTGTTAGTGATGGCGTTGCATAGTCTGTCCACCAGAGGACGCTCTACAACGTCCCTGTTAGTGATGGCGTTGCATAGTCTGTCCACCAGAGGACGCTCTACAACGTCCCTGTTAGTGATGGCGTTGCATAGTCTGTCCACCAGAGGACGCTCTACAACGTCCCTGTTAGTGATGGCGTTGCATTGTCTGTCCACCAGAGGTCGCTCTACAACGTCCCTGTTAGTGATGGTGTTGCATAGTCTGTCCACCAGAGGACGCTCTACAACGTCCCTGTTAGTGATGGCGTTGCATTGTCTGTCCACCAGAGGTCGCTCTACAACGTCCCTGTTAGTGATGGTGTTGCATAGTCTGTCCACCAGAGGACGCTCTACAACGTCCCTGTTGGCAACACTAATTTTTAATTTTTTTTGGTTCAAAAGAACTTTGTTTCCGATCTTAAGTTTGTACTTTTATACATTTTATTTAACGGAACTTTAATATATTTTGATGTTCTGTTGTCACAATAAAACAAATTATCATATAATTATCATATTATTTTAGTGACAACTCAAATAACTACAAATATGTTTATGATTTGTAACACGTTTTTTTTTTAAATATATATCGGCGATACATTGGCATCGGATTTTTAAATAAACAAATATTCAGAGTCCTAAATTCCTAAACATATATATTTTAAGGCCTTTTTTTATTTATTTAACTTTTTGTATTTTGTTTTTTATTTTTATATTATATATCAAAGTTTTAAATCCCTTTAAGTTTGCCTGTTCATTCATTCCTGCGCATATGTAATAATTCATTCCTGCTCATGCGCATGACAGTTTACATTAATAATAAAATTGGTATCATGGTTGCTAAAGTGTTTTAAAGGTTAGGGGAATGAAAAAAACAGAACGTTGGGGAACGTTCCCTAACGGTTATGGAACGTTATGGGAACGTTCTGGGAACGTTCGACGTAACTTAAAAACTAACGTTCCCTGAATGTTAGGGCAACTTTTCCATGGTAACCAAAAACTAACCTTCATGGAACGTTACCGGAACGTTCTAGAATGCATGAATTGTTAGCTGGGTACCAGGATGAACCTTGGTCTGCAGGCTGGAGTCATTTGTTTTGCTTCTGAAGAAGGCTGCAGGCTGTCACTTAATGAAAATCAAGGCACCAGGGCCTGGACACACCCACTCCACTCCACTCCACCCCACCTCCACCCCCCCAAGTCCTTCTAAGCAAATTACAGATGACGCCTTGTAATCTCATTTCGGGATAAAATGTCTTCTTTCACTAGTTTGATGCAACAGGGTGTAGGCCCTGCGGAGGGATGTTTTCCATGGCACCCTGCTTTAAATTCCTTGTGCGTAACATTGATTTCTAATCATACATCGGATGAATAATGATGATGATGATGATGATAATTGGTTACCTTCATGTCTCCTATGACGGTCTGGAAAAGCCCCCCCAGCGCGCTGCACTCCCTCTCCATCACCGTCTCCATCTTCGGCTGTGTGAACGGGAATTACAAACAGTCACTCGGAGCTTCTGTGGTCCATAAATGAAGCGGCGTGGAACAAATGAATTACAGCAGCCTAGCGGTGGCTGATGAAAGAAGAACCCGCTCAGAGTCGCGCTGCAGGGTTTCCCCGGCTGAAGGAGACCAGGACACGGACACGAGCAGCAGCAGAGTCGGCGGTTAGTTTCCTCTCGGAGCGGGTAGATCCCATGTTGTTGTCTGCAGGTGGAGAAGCATGTTAGAGCGGGGAGAGAGACAACTGACAGCGGGGAACAGCACGACACTACCGGGGAGAGGGTCAACTTTCTACCGCGAGCGGCTCCGCACTGGCTGGCTGGCTCGGCTGTAGGATACGCTAGGCACGGGAGCGCGCGGGGGCGAGTGAACGCGCGTCCGCTTGGCCCCGCCTTCAGCTAAGGAAGCTTTTTGTTAATGGAAAGAGAAGGTGAAATAAAATCCATAAGGGTGGAATGTAATTTATAAAAAAAAAAGTTTTTAAAAAGGTAAAATTACGAAATAAAAATATAAGATAAAAAAATGAATACAAGTAGGCTAGTCAAAATAATTGTTGGATTAGGAATAGTCAAGACAAGTCACACAAATAAAGGGGGAAATAAAATAAAATATAAATAAAGTTATGGACATAGAAGGAATAGAAGACATAAAAGACATAAAAAAATAGAGCGATGGAGTCTAATCACCAAAGACTTTGTACATTTTATTTGAGCTGTACAATAAATCTTATTTGCATATCTGCAAACGTCTCTCCTGATTGCAATTTATAACCTTTTTCCCAACTTTCAAATTATGTCCCCAGAAGGAAACTTTGTCAACATATCTACAAAGACAAATCTCTCAGTTTGTTCATCTCCCTACAATTTTATTGCTGCAACATATACACAAACATAATAAAACATCCATACTTGGCGCCTGTGTATCGATACAGTATTGCTGCGGAAAATATCGCAATACTACGCTGTATCGATTTTTCCTCAACCCCTAGTCTTGATGTGTGTGTGTGTGTGTGTGTGTGTGTGTGTGTGTCCCAAAGGCCTATTCTGAGCGAGGATAACCTCTGAAAATAAGAGTTTAATGGCAATATGTAATGTGCAAAAATGATCTTTTTTCTCGATTATTCTGTTTTTGTGAGCATTAGGAGCCAGAATCATAATCACGATTGGATTTATTGGATTTATTGCACAGCCCTACTGTGTGTTGCAGTGTTGACCGTCAGACTCACTCGCATATTTAACACTACATCGCCGCCTAGTGAGCCTTTTACTGAACTGTATCAGTAACGGTAAAAGATGAAAAAAGATGAGGATAAGAGACAAGAAGAGAGGCAGGAAGGAGAAAAGAGGAAGTCCAACTCGTTTATGAAAATGATTTGGCAAGTGTCCACATTTAAGAGCTCTAAAACCTAACAAAGACAGCAGAAGCCCTTATGTTATAATGTCCTTTATTAAAGAAGTATATATAACTTCATAAAGAAGTATATAACTTCATAAAGGAGTATATAACTTAATAAAGGAGTATATAACTTCATGAAGGAATATATAACTTAATAAAGGAGTATATAACTTCATAAAGGAGTATATAACTTCATAAAGGTGTATATAACTTCATAAAGGAGTATATAACTTCATAAAGGAGTATATAACTTAATAAAGGAGTATATAACTTACTAAAGGGGTATAACTTCATAAAGAAGTATATAACTTCATAAAGGAGTATATAACTGCATAAAAGATATAACTTCATAAAGAAGTATATAACTTCATAAAGGAGTATATAACTTACTAAAGGAGTAGGCCTATATAACTGCATAAAAGAGTATATAACTTCATAAAGAAGTATATAACTTCATAAAGGAGTATATAACTTAATAAAGGAGTATATAACTTACTAAAGGAGTATAACTTCATAAAGAAGTATATAACTTCATAAAGGAGTATATAACTGCATAAAAGAGTATATAACTTCATAAAGGAGTATATAACTTCATAAAGGAGTATATAACTTCATAAAGGAGTATATAACTTCATAAAGGAGTATATAACTTACTAAAGGAGTAGGCCTATATAACTGCATAAAAGAGTATATAACTTCATAAAGAAGTATATAACTTCATCTCCTTTTACAAACAGACTTTTCAAAGTTGAATTACTGTTTCTTTCATTTACTTCTGACGGTATCAAGGCAGTAATCATAATAAATATTGGAGGGGACAATCCCCCCGCCCCCAATATTTACATATGCTCAAAATGCCCCCACCCCCATATATTGATAGGCTAATATATATTGCTATTCTACAACAGGCAACTATGCACTACTATGCAATAATCATTAGCAAATTTGCATGATAATCATAACTAAACTTAGCAATTATTATTACAAATGTTAGAGCAGATGGTGGGGGGGCAGATTTGGTCCCCACGCCCCAAATGTTCACTTCATGCTTCCGGTATAATCTGGTATAATAGGGTTTAATTCTATAATATGAAAGGAGCTATTCTGCAAAGTGAGTACTTTTACATTTCGCTGGTAACACTTTTACTTTTACATTTTGGATTCAGGACTTTCCCTCGGAGCGGAGTGTGGTATTTCTACTTTTCCTTACGAAAAGATGTGAGCAGGCTTGGTGTCCTCCAAGTGACATACAGATCAGCAATGAGAATTCATAAAGTTCACATGAAATCAGAAGCTGATGGGCGAATTATCACCAGTGGTGGGTGGAAGAAAATTATGTTGATGTCAGGAGATTGTGAAGGCCATGGCAAAACCTTCAGTTTACGCCTCTTGATGTAATCCACCGTGGATTTTGAGCAGTGTTTAGGATCATTATCCATTTTTAGAAGCCATCCTCTCTCTAACTTCAGGTTTTTCTTCCACCCCCCACGTTGGTTGTATCCTGAGGAAAACCTTCCCCAGACTAAATGGGCTGCATTTTGCAGATGCCATTGTTTAGTTTTCTGTTATTTTGAAAGTGTAAATGATGGAAATAAAATCTAACTTTTTGTGACATATTATACGAATGTCTAATCTGTCATTTGATGCCTTTTGGAGATTTTCCATCTTTTCTTGGCTTCTTTATGCACATTAATACAAATTTTTACCTGTGGTGCCCACACTTTCAAACCCCACTGTAAATAAGTAAGCATCAGAGCAAACAGGACGTAAGCAAGCGACTCTTTCTGTTCAGAGGACTCTGTTGGTACTTGCCTGTTGCCGCCACAGAGAATAATAATCTCACTGGATACACTCATTAGTACCATCAAACTCAGATTTCTGTGTGTTAGCTGAGTTGAAATGATCTATCTCAGACATTTTGCCTCAACAGGAAATCCATCAAACTGAAAAACACATGCAACTGAAATATTGTTTCGTCTTTTTCTGCTCATGCAGGGGTTGTGTGATGTGCTTTTCGTTTGTTAGTTAGTTAGTCCAATAAATGAAATATAATTTTTTATTTCAAGTCAAAGCCATATCCACAGCAATGTTGAACAACCACTATAGCAGTTCAGAGTGCAGACCTTTGGCTCTAAACTGAAGCTTTGGAGGCTGAACTGAGGCCAGCGGGGCCGGTTTGCTGGAGGGAGATCTGGGATCAGATGGTGAAGCTGGCAGAGATTCAAACTGTCAAAGCTGTGTCATGTTAACCACAAAGACTTGCTGCTTAATGACAGGGAGCAACAAGACACACACACACACGGTCAGTGCACAAAAAGCAGCACTCTGTCATTATCTTCCCCAAACAGGATAAGAGTTAACTAATAACAGCTATCAGAGAGAGGGGGATAAGAGAAGGAAGACTAGAGAGAGAGAGAGAGAGAGAGAGAGAGAGAGAGAGAGAGAGAGAGAGAGAGAGAGAGGAAGAAGTGGGAGGAAAGTGAAAAGACGAACTGGAGACGTATGATTTAAAAGTTAAATCAAGTTCAGAAGGTATTTCTTTGAGTCTCATCATGAGGATTTCCTGAATCCTGCTTTTTATCAGTTCTACTCATCAGTGCTGACAATAAAAACATGCCCTTTTCAAACAGTTTAAAGAAAAATGACAAAGTCCGAGAGACATTGTCTCAATTTTCTTTAAACAACGTTCACCCGCCTATCCCAAACGGCTGCAGTAGGTTCAGAGGGGGGTAGAGTAGCCAAAAAATGCACTAAAGTAAAAGTACTGTTACTTCAGAATAATATGACTCAAGTAAAAGTACCGTTACTTCAGAATAATATGATAGCTTAAGTGAGAGACTTGTCACATCAAATTTGGATGGATACTGCATGTTAAACATACTGTATGTAACCTAAAAGACAAACATCCACCTCTCCACAGCAACAACTAAAACTACCGCTACGTCTCCTCAGGTTAGATGTTGAGACGTTGGACGCTCACATGTCCGTTTGTTTTGGTCGACACTAAACGCAGCAGAATGTAGCTGCTGTTTCGCACTTTTCCTAAAAGGTAACCATGCTTTCACTATGAGGCCGGGGGGGTTCTCCTCGTCTGTGTTGCCTTGGCGACGGTTGATTCTGACATCTTGGTTTTGCTACGACTGTAAAGCTAACCTGTCCCGCCCATAGACATATACAGTCTATGGTGACTGCACGACGACGTGTGATTGGTGAAACACAGTCACGTGGTAGACTCTTCAGCGGAAAACTCTCTCTCTCTGTCTAAATAAAACATTAAAATGAGACGTACGCTGGGGTAAAAACGATGATGCGTAGAATACCAAAGAGGTAAAAAGAAAAGTAAGGAGCTCATTGTAGCCTGATGTAGCGCAGTAAGAGTACAGCTTCTTCTTCACTAATCTACTCAAGTACAAGTACAAGTATAGTGATTTAAAACTACTAGAAGTAAAAATTCAAAAACGTACTCAAGTAAATGTAACTCGTTACTACCCACCGAGTAGGTTTAAAGGTGAGGGTGGTAATAGGCTCCTGATCAGAAGAAAAACATCTGCTCTAGCATACCTGGTGGAGGTGTGGCCTTAACATGTGGCTCATTAAGTTTTAATTGAAAAACGAGAAAAAAACCCAGAAAAGAAAAAATGTGATACAGCAAAATTACTATAAAGAATACAAATCATACAATAACCCTGCTCTTAAATGGTGATTGAATCGTCTTTCAGCTAAAAAACCTCAGCTATATGCTCTAATTCGCTTTCCATGAATGCAACTATTGCCAAAGCATCATACAAACTACATATCAACCCCATACATTTCATTAAACAAGCATAAAGTAAAACTTTTATAGTAAGCAGTTGTGTTAATTAAAATCAAACCATAAGCATGCGTTTTATATTAATGTGCTTGCAGTATAAGCTAAGTTTGCTTAACTCTGGTAGCATAGAACAGGGATTTAGACTCTTTATTCCCATCCTCTAAATTTTCCTTACACCCAACTATTAACATTTTTAGTTGACCTGAGTTTGAATGATAATGTTCTGTAGCTGGGTATAAACCATGTTTTTGTTCATTCTCAGTTTGGCACTGTAGATCGTATCGGTTCACATGTCCACTCAAATTTTGGAAATTTAGCAGGTTTGAACACAAGAATCTTGTTTTGAGGTTACTGATTTGTAAGTTTGTCTGCATCAAGCACGCAGAGCAATATACAGTACAAACCTGTACCCCTTTAAAAAGGTCATTGTACCAAGAGTGTAGACTCAATTACCAGGAAGAAGCCCAGAGTTCATAACATCTGGTATTTGTCGTGCGTGTTTAAAAATATTACTATTGTCATAATACTGTGCAGCAGAGTAAAATTGCAAATGAAAACCATTGGCAGGGAGTGCAGTTTCAGTACTTTATTGGGAAAAAAAACCCAGACAGCTTCCAGAAAGAAGGTCGGGAACCTGAGAACAAAAACCCGCAATGAGCAAGTTTGGAATACACCACAAGCCTTTACCCTAAGGTCAGCATAACACAATAAACATTCAATATATTATTCTAATACAACATTAAGTTAAACCAACTTACATTAGGATACCTAAAGGTTAAGGATATCTGTTGTGCACAGGTACAGGCATTAGGTGCTGCTGCCACCTAGGACGGTCCGGGGATGCCATTGGAATTGAACTTCTTGGATTAAGATTCAGTTTAGAGTTGGAGTGAGTGGGTTTAGAGCCAGAAGAAACAGCTCCCTGGTAAGGAGACATGCCAGAGTTGTCTGGGTAGGCACGTTGCTGGGGTACAACCGGGTCGGCAGCTTTCTGGAGCTTGGATCGGTAGTCTTGGTAGGCGTGTTGCTGGGGCCTAACCGGGTCGGAGGTTTGCTGGAGCTTTGATGGGTAGTTGCGTTGCTGGGGCATAACCAGGTCAGCTGGTTGCTGGGGCTTAGAGGAGTAGGAGTGTTGTTGGGGCCTAAATAGGTAGTCTGGGTAGGCGCGTTGCTGGGGCCTAACAGAGTCGGAAGTTTCCTGGAGCTTAGATGGGTAGGCACGTTGCTGGGGCCTCACCATGCTGGCGGGTTCCTGGGGCTTAGCTAGGTAGTCTGAGTAGGGGCGTGGCTGGGGCCTAACTGGGTCGGAGGTTTCCTGAAGCTTAGATGGGTAGACACGTTGCTGGGGCCTCACCATGCTGGCGGGTTCCTGGGGCTTAGCTAGGTAGTCTGAGTAGGGGCGTGGCTGGGGCCTAACTGGGTCGGAGGTTTCCTGGAGCTTAGATGGGTAGGCGCGTTGCTGGGGCCTCACCATGGTGGCGGGTTCCTGGGGCTTGGATAGGTAGTCTGGGAAGGCGCGTTGCTGGGGCCTCACCATGCTGGCGGGTTCCTGGGGCTTGGATGGGTAGTCTGGGTAGGCGCGTTGTTGGGGCCTCACCATGCTGGCGGGTTCCTGGGGCTTGGATGGGTAGTCTGGGTAGGCGCGTTGTTGGGGCCTCACCATGCTGGCGGGTTCCTGGGGCTTGGATAGGTAGTCTGGGTAGGCACGTTGCTGGGGCCTCATCATGCTGGCGGGTTCCTGGGGCTTGGATAGGTAGTCTGGGTAGGCACGTTGCTGGGGCCTCACCATGCTGGCGGGTTCCTGGGGCTTAGCTAGGTAGTCTGGGTAGGGGCGTGGCTGGGGCCTAACTGGGTCGGAGGTTTCCTGGAGCTTAGACGGGTAGCCACGTTGCTGGGGCCTCACCATGCTGGCAGGATCCTGGGGCTTGGATAGGTAGTCTGGGTAGGAGGGCTGCTGGGACTTCTTTTGGTACGACTGCTGCGGGGGCTTGGGCTGCCAAGTGGACTCAGATTGGGGTGAAGCATACATCAAAATACCATAACTTGATGCGATACCCGACATGTGGTCTTCAGTCTTTGGAATTTCAGCTTTCGTCTGGAGGACTCCTGCATTAGAGTTAGTTTGAAGTGGCTGCTGGGTTTTTTGTCTGGGTTTCTGAACGATCGGTGGGCCAGGCCTGTAACTAGAAACACTTCCTTCTGGACTGTATCCATCTACTTGCCTACCATAAGAACCACGATCACCGCCTGCACTCGGTGCAGTAGCTGGCTTCAGGTTCTCAGATGAAGCAGGTTTGAGGCTTCTTTCAAAACCAAAGTAAGGTTTAACTTCTTTGGAGCCTCCACTTCTGTAGCTGAGTGCTAGAAAACATTTGAAAAAAGGTTAGCATGTTAGAGACGCCAACGCCACTTTGTCCACATTGACTGACATATCAATATCTGTTAAAATACAACTATCAATGATCCATTGATGTTTTAAATTAATGGTGTAGAACTATCATGTGACTTTTTACCTTTCTGATATATATATATATATATATATATATATATATATATATATATATATATATATATATATATATATATATATATATATATATATATATATATATATATATATATATATATATATATATATATATATATATATATATATATATATATATATATATATATATATATATATATATATATATATATATATATATATATATATATACACACACAGCTACAGACAGTTAAAGAAAGTCCCATCAATGCTGTCAAAACTACCAGATCTTACTTCTGTCCTTTTCAATAAAACACCATGCTTAAACAACTCTGAGTTATGCAATAGGAGCTCCTTAATGTCCAGTTTAGTAAAAATAAGAGGAAAATCCATCGCCTGAGCGTTCTTACGTCTTTCCCTCATTTCATATATGAATTAGACATCTAAATGTCCATAGGACATTTCATACATAGTTTAGACGGGTATACATCAATTCTGTTGAAAATTCTGTCTGTTCGCTTGGCAAGTACTGCGAAAGTCAGAAAGTCAGACTGAAAGTATATGGATATGGCCAATAGCAGCGAGTGGTGTCCAAACGTGGACACAGCTACGCTACAATGAACTTCACAATGTGTTGTGTAGCATGAATTCTTACCCTGGGCATGCTGGCCAAAAGTCAGTAGCGAAAGTACGAGCACTCTGTAAAAAAAAAGATGATTGTGTTAACACAAACAAATAACAGGTTAACACATTAACATACAATAATTGCTGAAATACAGAAAAGTTACTTTACCTCACACAAAATCCAGAAGACATTTTACGCACGAAGTCCAACAACAAAGGAATACAAGTGTTGCTCAGACCACCAAAAAACTCTGAAACAGCTTGGACTGTTGACTGTTTCAGAGATACTGGCCCCTTTTAAGTGTTGGGACCTGGGTCGACCAATCACGTCTCACACTGATGAAGTAATTGGCATCAGGTTGGGATGTCAGGCCCTCGGACAACTGGGGCAGGTGTTTGCACTTGAGCTAATTTCTCACACACACACACACACACACGAGTGTGTCTCACTATCTTTGTGGGGACCAGTCATTGACATAATGCATTCCCTAGCCCCTTACCCTAACCTTAACCATCAAACCTAAATGCCTAACCTTAACCCTTACCCTAACCTTAACCATAACCTAATTCTAACCCTGATCCTAAAACCAAGTCTTATTCCTCAAACAGCCCTTTAACGTTATGGGGACCAGCATTTGTCCCCACAAAGCTGTCAGGACCCCATAAGTATACTGTATTTCCCAGTTTTTGGTCCCCACAAATGTAGTAAAACATGGTCCACACACACACACACACACACACACACACATACACATATACAGTACATATATATATATATACAATGATAATTTTCCAAAGCCTATTATTAGCCATTGATTTAAGGACAATTTGCAGTGACTTAATAACGCAGGTTTTGTCAGATTTATTGTGTCAAAACAGAAAAATGCCAGTAATAAAGATTTCATACTTTTTATTAACCATCATTCATGTTCACTGGTTTCACAATAACGTCATGCAAACACTGTGTCATATAATACCACATTACAAAGAAGCCGCATGCCATGCAGTCATGAAAGATATATTTGGCATCTTACAACTCTAACTCCGGCTAGGAATTTTAATACAGAAAAATATATATATATAAAATTATGGAAACGTAGTGTGCAAATATTAACGAGCACAAAACAGGCAGATTAGTTGGCCTTTCAAACACCAAAGTGAGAGTAAGGGACGAGATGCACTTCCAGAAATTAAGGCCGGTGGAAAAAGTAAAAGACAAACATCAAAATGTGTAAGTGGGAAGGAAATTAGAAGATTAAATAAGAAGTACTCTTAAATAAGAGTGTGATTGATTCTACACAACGCTCTTTGCCAAGTACAAATCTCTACTTTCATTAATTTTGGGGCGTCTTATTAAATTTTTTAGCATTTGAAGAAGTGTTTTAGAAATAGTATTGAGTAAAAGTTGACATATTCCAGTCTGTGATTATCCATCAACATCCATTCCTTTAATTTTAGTCTACAAATTAAAGTTAAATTCCTAATTTCTGCTTTTCTAACTCAAACATGAGGTTTAATTTCCTATGTGTTAAAGTTACGTAGTGTTGAAAACATAAAAAAAAGTGACAAACATTGAAAAAAAAGTGTCAAAAGTGTTGAAAAATGGGAC
>JAQOOF010000054.1:0-12500 GCA_029931835.1 Etheostoma nigrum | reverse complement strand
GGGATGAAAAAAACATCGTAAAGCGCAGGAAAAAGGTGACAAAAACGCTGAAATAAGTGACACAAATGTTAAAATTAGTGATGGGGGAAAAGTGATTAAAGTGTCAAAAAAAGACAACCAAAACATTGAAAAAAATTTTTTTGTTGCAATTTTGACCCAAAAAAAACAAAAGTTGCATGGTCGACAACACGAGGGTTAAAGGGGTTTACCTTCACCAGCTCCATCATGTCCTTGACAAATCCATCCACTTCAGGGCCCTCTAACTCGCCCGTCTTACTCTACACACACACACACACACACACACACACACACACACACACACACACACATATATGTACAGACACCCAAAGACAGACACACACACAGTAAATTAGCTTGTATTATTATCAGGAGGATGGAAAAACCAAACCACAAAACTACACATTAACTTCTTTGTACAAAATTACAATTAATTCTATTAATAATAACAACATATTCTGTTTAATTTACACTCGGTTTGTTAATAATCACTACACACACGTCTGAAATACACACACATGCTCAGGACCTATTCATGCACTAATGGAGAGATGTCAGAGTGTCAATCAGCATTTAATATGAAGACATATTCTTAAAGCTGACATATAAGTGCTATTTTAAAGGATATCTCTGTCTTCCCTTTGTGCTCCCTTTGGTCAGACATTAAACAACAAACAGTCAAACTTACAACATCATAGTGAGCAAATATCTTCTCAAAGTCTCTCTTCCTGTCCTCTTGACTGCAAGCCTGACCCCCAATAAAGCAATGAGAATAATGAGCAGGGAGAATGAGGCATTCAATATTTACACCAAACGTGACCAAGGAGCAGCATATAATCATCTCCAGTCATAAATAGTAGGCTTCACGATACGACATCATCGCGATACTTATGTCACGATTCGATATTATTGCAATATTTAACATATTGCAATAATTAACATATTGCAATAATTATCTGCGATTTATTGCAATGTGTTACTTTTTTTTTCCAACTTCTGATTTTTCCCAATTTAAAATTATGTCTCCAAAAGGAAAACAGTGTCAACATGTGTTTAATCTAAAAAGAAACGTATTATCAGTTTGTTCATATCACTTTCATTTTAATGGGATTGTCAAGCAGACAAACTGACCAACTCGTATATAATAAAATATCAATACTTCACGTCTATGTTGCTACGGAAAATATCGTGATACTATACTGTATCGATACTTTCCCCCACCCCTAATAATCAGGAGGGGTTTTTAAGGATTAAAGTGCCCATATTCTGCTCATTTTCAGGTTCATTATTGTTTGTGGCAGGTTGTGCCAGAATTAGTTTACATGATTTCATTTTCCAAAAACACCATATTTTTGTTGTACTGCACATTGCTGCAGATCCTGTTTCCACCCTGTGTGTTTAGGTCTCTGTTTTATCTCCAGAGTGAGACATCTCACTAGTTGTATCTCCAGAGTGAGACATCTCACTAGTTGTATCTCCAGAGTGAGACATCTCACTAGTTTTAGCTCCAGAGTGAGACATCTCACTTCTATCCTATCTTTGTTGGGAGCTGCACATGCTCAGTAGCTCGGTAAGACCCCATCAGCTAGATAACTCTGAGTGATGTGGGTGTGTTTTTGTGTTTGAGAAGTTTTGTATTTAACACTTTTTTGGCTTTTTTTGGAAATGTGAAATAAGAATAACGCACAGACAAATCTGTAGAAATAAATTCATATAAAATCCATTTTCTGAGTAATTTTTTTCTGGATTTTTTCTGTTTTAAGTTGAGACATGTGGCTAGGGTACTATTTTTGTATATAGCCCATGTAATATGCTTACAGTAGTGTTTTTTAATCATTTTACAGATGATTTACTTAGACGGAAATAGAAATTATCCATTCTAACCTCTTTATCTCTGTGTCAGTAAGGCCTAGTGTCACACTGACACTAGAAACTAAACATTGAGAGTGTTAACTTCCCAATGACCTCGGGGTCATCCCAGAGGTCACAGGATGTGGAAACTGCATCACTTTTTTGGGGTAAAAATTTAGGCGAGAAAATTATGTATTTTCAAGTGTTTGTATAAAAAAAAAAAAAAATAATTCTTCACACTTACATCCATCTTAAACTTTAGTAGGAAGTTCTCTTTCAGGGCCAAGATTCTTGAGACAAGAAAAAATTGTCAATATGATTAAAATGCTATCATATGTATGTATTTTACACAATCATGATCCGTTTTTTGATTTTCCTAATGTTCCACAGTACCGGGCCAGGTCATTTAAGTCCAGTCGGCCATCCCTGTTTTTGTCAAACATCTTCATCTACGAGAGGAAAAACAAACCCGATCAGACTGGAATTATTCTGATATATATTATAATGATTACATCTGAACCTCCTGTTACCATGGTGTCAGTGTACGTCTCCAGTTTTTCAGGGGTGATGGACTTCCCGTGTTGGAGGAAGAGGTCATGGAGGAAGCCCTGAAGGGACAAAAAACACAGACACGCTTAATGTCAGCTACCGTCCATAATAAGAGGACTTTGGGTCTGATTTTTTGACAGTTTTTACTGGTTATGAGGAGCAATATGTGAGAGAAATATGGTGATAATTGATCAATGTTTAGGTACATTAAGCCACGTTAAGCTTTTTCATGTTAAGCTTTTTCCTTACAATATCCCTTAATGAAGCAGACACGCTTAATGTCAGCTACCGTCCATAATAATAGGACTTTGGGTCCGATTTTTTGACAGTTTTTACTGGTTATGAGGAGCAATATGTGAGAGAAATATGGTGATGATTGATCGTTGTTTAGGTACATTAAACCACATTAATGTTAAGCTTTTTCCTCGCCATAGACACCAATGAAGAAGAAAACGTTACCGTGAGATAACTTCTATAATCGTTGGATTCCAGTTTAGTTTTTTTTGACAGGTTTAAGTGTTCATGACAAGATTTGGCCATGGTAAATATGGTGATGATTGGTCGATGTTTAGGTACATTAAACCACGTTAAGCTTTTTCACATTAAGCGTTAAAGAACGTCCCCAACCAGTGTTGCCAAGTCCGCTTATTATAAGCGACTTTGGGCTTGTTTTTGTAAAGTCGCTTACAAATATCGGTGGTTGCGTTTTTTTTGGGCTTGTTAACTAAAGTGTAGTTGCATATTTGGGCCTGTTCCCAGCTTGTCCTTGCCGGTTCCCTCGGTCCCGCCCCTTTCCCCGTACACACTGGAGACAGCAGGGTTATGTCCCGCCCACTTCCTGCTTCTTATTGGCTCTGACCCAGATGGCAACGAGTACAAGCCAATCAGAGGCAGAGCAGGGCAGTCTGTTGTTTTCTGGTTAGGAAAATGCGCAAGTAGCGAGTGATGGTGACTGGACTGTAGGAGAGTTTTTGGAGGAATAAATGCCCGGGATAAAGTGGTGAAATACGGGAAGAAATATAACAAAGACCGGGAGAAAGAGAAAGGAGGAAAAGCATGGATTCAACCCGTCGTGGGAAAAAACTCAAAATCACTGTGAATAAGTGTCTAGGCTATTTGATATCCCATCAGTTTTCTAATGTTAAATAATGTTAAAAGGTGGTTTAACTTCCTCTTGGGGTCATTGTCCTGAAGCTCAGGGGAGAAAATAAATAAACTCTAGCCTACCGTGTGTACAGTTTACCAATCTGTCCACATGGATTGTAAAACCGTGCTCACAGTTTATTTATTTATCTCTTCCAGGATCTTAGGGGGGCTCCGTAGAAAAAGTCGCTTGTTTTGGGCTTGTTTTCACAGGCCTGGTTGCATATTTGTCTCGTGAGATCTGGCAACACTGTCCCCAACTAAAATGCATCTAAAGAAATGCTGGAGGCGTCGCCATTTGGAGTCACATGTCTGTCTCATAATCACACACATCCTTGCATCCAGGGCCTGAAGTTAACTTTCTTGACAACCAGCCAGTTTTTTTATGCCTCATAAATGTGAAAAACAGGAATCACATGACCGTTCCGAAACAGCAGTCCCATCCTCTCGTCGGTGCCTTGGTCTCCACTGTTAGCGCAGTCTTTGATAGTTTACAGCTGATCGTGTGTAGTTCGCTGTTTGATGACTCGTGGTCCTTAACTGCTTCTACTTTTAAGTTTTAAGTCTCAATTACAAAAAGGATTTGACTTTGCGTTCGCTGAGCCAAGCACACGACAAAGAGAACACAATATTGACCTTGTAGTTGAAAAAGGAGCCTCGTATAAGAATTTCCTCCTATGGAGTCGGTTCATTCGCATTCGGAGATCGACACTTTTTGACTGATTCAAAAACCGACAGCTAAAGTGAGTCGAACCTTTTTTAGTAAACTCTGTGTTTTCAAAAAACTAAAAACTCTGTTACAAGTAAAAGGCCTACATTGAAAATGTTACTTAAATGCAAATATGTAAGTATCATAAGGGAAATGTACTTATAGTACTAAAAGTATAAGTATTAAAAAATGAAATGAGGAAATGGAAATGAAAAAAGGGTTGAAAGAGCAAATTTTGTCATTTCAGCTGGACTGTTATAATGTTGGGTAGTTTAATTTATAATAAAAACATTGTATTTTATAAACTCCATGTGTTTTTGTGTGCAAATATCTGAATTTGTAAAGTAGCAAAAGCTGTCAGATGAATGTAGTGGAGTAAAAAAGTAGAGTATCTCTCTCTGAAATGTAGCGGAGTAGAAGTAGAAAGTGACCTGAAAAGAAAAGACTCAAGTAAAGTACAAGTACTTCAACATTTGTACTAAAGTACAGTACTTAGTTTGCACTAAGTTGCACAAATCCAAGCTAAAGCCCACCACTGTGATCTAATCAGTCGAAACGTCATCTCAGCCGTTACCTTGAGCTCAATCGCTGAGATGTAGCCGCTGCTGTCCGTGTCGTAGCTTCTCCAGATCTGCAAGAAAACAAGAAAAATCCATAAATATCACATTAGATTTCAGTAGAAGGTTGTTTGAGCAAGGTTTTGGTCTGAAGGTGGCGCTAAAAGACTCATACAATGTCCAAATTGGAAAATTGGAAAAAGCCTGGTCCTATACCAGACTCTGGTCCATTAGCTTGGTCCTATACCAGACTCTGGTCCATTAGCCTGGTCCTACCAGACTCCGGTCCCTTAGCCTGGTCCTACCAGACTCCGGTCCCTTAGCCTGGTCCTACCAGACTCCGGTCCATTAGCCTGGTCCTACCAGACTCCGGTCCAATAGCCTGGTCCTACCAGACTCTGGTCCATTAGCCTGGTCCTATACCAGACTCTGGCTCATTAGCCTGGTCCTACCAGACTCTGGTCCATTAGCCTGGTCCTACCAGACTCGGTGGTTCTATTCTACGTGATCTTGCGAGATCTCGTGGGTCCTCGAGACTTCAGCTGTCTGTCATGGCCACAGCCGAACCTGGTGGGTGTTGATGGACGGTGGAGCACGCAGCCAACACGCAGACAATCCGCACCCGGTGGAAATTGGGCGGGCCATTAAGTCAGACTCAGGGGTGAGTGAAACCGAAGCAGAGGGACACACATGATGTGGTCCTGATGGCGTCATCGGTCTGTGACCTTCAGCACTCACTGGATCAGCCGAGTGTGAAGCGGCTGGGATGAGGATCAGCACCTCTAAATCTGAGGCCATGGTTCTCAGCAGGAAACCAATGGGGTGCTTTCTTCAGGTAGGGAGTGAGTCCTTACCCCAAGTGAAGGAGTTTAAGTACCTTGGGGTCTTGTTCGCGAGTGAGGGGACCATGGAGCATGAGATTGGTCGGAGACTCGGAGCAGCCGGTGCGGTATTACATTCTGTTTATCGCACCGTTGTGACGAAAAGAGAGCTGCACCAGAAGGAAAAGCTCTCGATCTACCGGTCAGTGTTCGTTCCTACCCTCACCGATGGTCCTGAAGGCTGGGTCAGGACCGAAAGAACGAGATCCAGGGTACAAGCGGCCGAAATGGGTTTCCTCAGGAGGGTGGGGGGCTGGCGTCTCCCTTAGAGATCGGGTGAGAAGCTCAGTCATCCAAGAGGAGCTCGGAGTAGAGCCGCTGCTCCTTCACGTCTAAAGGAGCCAGTTGAGGTGGTTCGGGCATCTGGTGAGGATGCCTCCTGGGGGGGTCCCTAGGGAGGTGGTCCAGGCACGTCCACCTGGGAGGAGGCCTTGGGGAAGACCCAGGACTAGGTGGTTGGACGTCCAGCTGGTTGGAGGCCTCGGGGGAAGACCCAGGACTAGGTGGAGGGACGTCCAGCTGGGAGGAGGCCTCGGGGAAGACCCAAGACTAGGTGGAGGGACGTCCAGCTGGGTGGAGACCTTGGGGAAGACCCAGGACTAGGTGGAGGGACGTCCAGCTGGGTGGAGGCCTCGGGGAAGACCCAAGACTAGGTGGAGGGATTATATCTCCAACCTGGCCTGGGAACGCCTCGGGATCCCCCAGTCGGAGCTGGTTGATGTGGCTCAGGGGAAGGGAAGTTTGGGGTCCCCTACTGGAGCTGCTGCCCCCGAGACCCGATACCGGATAAGCGGATGAAGATGGATGGATGGATGGATGGATGGATGGATGGATGGTATTGGTTATCGGGCAAATAAAATTTAGATGCATCGGCAAACGGCCCAATTAAAAAGCGGTCTATCTAAGATGATCGGTCTATCCCTATAATAAAGGGTTTCATAAATTAAGCACATTAGCATGTTGGTGGTCCTAATGACAAGGCGTTATATGCATTTTTTTATTGACCTTTGACCCTCACCCTCATGAACTCCACGCTGTTGTCCAGCGGCGTCTCTCTGCGAAACAGAAGCAGGAAGTTCTCCTGTTCTGGCAGCAATATGGTGGCCAGCTGGGGAAAAACCACATTTACAGCCTTCAATTCAATTTTAATTCATATGTATTATCAAATCATAACAGGAGTTCTCTCAGGACAGTCAGACTGAGCAGGTCTAGACCACAGTCTACAATTTACAGAGACCCAACAATCCCCCCCCCCCTATACCAGACTCTGACTCAGACTCTGGTCCTATACCAGACTCTGGTCCATTAGCCTGGTCCTATACCAGACTCTGGTCCATTAGCCTGGTCCTATACCAGACCCTGGTCCATTAGCCTGGTCCTATAGCAGACTCTGGTCCATTAGCCTGGTCCTATACCAGACTCTGGTCCATTAGCCTGGTCCTACACCAGACTCTGGTCCATTAGCCTGGTCCTACCAGATTCCGGTCCATTATTCTGGTCCTATACCAAACTCTGGTCCATTAGCCTGGTCCTATACCAAACTCTGGTCCATTAGCCTGGTCCTATACCAGACTCTGGTCCATTAGCCTGGTCCTACCAGACTCTGGTCCATTAGCCTGGTCCTATACCAGACTCTGGTCCATTAGCCTGGTCCTTTACCAGACTCTGGTCCATTAGCCTGGTCCTATACCAGACTCTGGTCCATTAGCCTGGTCCTTTACCAGACTCTGGTCCATTAGCCTGGTCCTATACCAGACTCTGGTCCATTAGCCTGGTCCTACCAGACTCCGGTCCATTATTCTGGTCCTATACCAAACTCTGGTCCATTAGCCTGGTCCTATACCAGACTCTGGTCCATTAGCCTGGTCCTATACCAGACTCTGGTCCATTAGCCTGGTCCTATACCAGACTCTGGTCCATTAGCCTGGTCCTATACCAGACTCTGGTCCATTAGCCTGGTCCTACCAGACTCCGGTCCATTATTCTGGTCCTATACCAGACCCTGGTCCATTAGCCTTGTCCTATAGCAGACCCTGGTCCATTAGCCTGGTCCTATAGCAGACTCTGGTCCATTAGCCTGGTCCTATACCAGACTCTGGTCCATTAGCCTGGTCCTACACCAGACTCTGGTCCATTAGCCTGGTCCTACCAGATTCCGGTCCATTATTCTGGTCCTATACCAAACTCTGGTCCATTAGCCTGGTCCTATACCAGACTCTGGTCCATTAGCCTGGTCCTACCAGACTCTGGTCCATTAGCCTGGTCCTATACCAGACTCTGGTCCATTAGCCTGGTCCTTTACCAGACTCTGGTCCATTAGCCTGGTCCTATACCAGACTCTGGTCCATTAGCCTGGTCCTTTACCAGACTCTGGTCCATTAGCCTGGTCCTATACCAGACTCTGGTCCATTAGCCTGGTCCTACCAGACTCCGGTCCATTATTCTGGTCCTATACCAAACTCTGGTCCATTAGCCTGGTCCTATACCAGACTCTGGTCCATTAGCCTGGTCCTATACCAGACTCTGGTCCATTAGCCTGGTCCTACCAGACTCCGGTCCATTATTCTGGTCCTATACCAGACCCTGGTCCATTAGCCTTGTCCTATAGCAGACTCTGGTCCATTAGCCCGGTCATATACCAGACTCTGGTCCATTAGCCTGGTCCTACACCAGACTCTGGTCCATTAGCCTGGTCCTATACCAGACTCTGGTCCATTAGCCTGGTCCTATACCAGACTCTGGTCCATTAGCCTGGTCCTATACCAGACTCTGGTCCATTAGCCTGGTCCTATACCAGACTCTGGTCCATTAGCCTGGTCCTACCAGACTCCGGTCCATTATTCTGGTCCTATACCAGACCCTGGTCCATTAGCCTTGTCCTATAGCAGACTCTGGTCCATTAGTCTGGTCATATACCAGACTCTGGTCCATTAGCCTGGTCCTACACCAGACTCTGGTCCATTAGCCTGGTCCTATACCAGACTCTGGTCCATTAGCCTGGTCCTATACCAGACTCTGGTCCATTAGCCTGGTCCTATACCAGACTCTGGTCCATTAGCCTGGTCCTATACCAGACTCTGGTCCATTAGCCTGGTCCTATACCAGTAGATTTGAACCCTCCTGTCGTCTTCTCATCGGCAACGTTTTGTTTTTCTGGGTCTAAAATTTAAATTATATGGTTTTATTATACGCTTTTTCTGAACTTTTGAAGTTTTTGTCACTTATTTTCCAATTGTTTTGTCACAATTTGATGTTTTGTTGATAAAAGTACATTGTCAAAAAAAGAGGTACAATACAGGTCCCTTTTTGTTCCCTAAGGTACAAACTTAGCAAATGTTCCCTTAAAAGTACAAAAATGTATCTTGAAGGTACATTTATGCACCTTCCATTGTACAGTGTGTACTTTCTGAGGTGTAAGGTACATATTTGTACCTTTAAGGTACATTATTGATCCTCAAAGGTTTAATATTGTCCCTTAGAAAGTACAAACAGGCAGGGCTGTAGTCAAGACCACCTTAGTCGAGTCCAAGACAAGTCCAAGACCAGGACTAGTCGAGTCCAAGTCAAGACCGAGTCCAAAGAGGTTTGAGTCCAAGACAAGACCGAGTCCAAAATGGTTCGAGTCCGAGTCAAGACCGAGTCCAAAGAGGTTTAAGTCCAAGACCAGGACTTGTCGAATCTGAGTCAAGACCGAGTCCAGGACAGAATAAAGGTCTTATGCATGACAGTATCAAGACAATCATTTTGGGTTTCACTTTCCCTCCAATATTATTATCAACATAATAAAGACACCTGGACTCGGTCCAGACCTGAAGCCATATTGGGCAAGACCAGTGGTCGAGACCGAGACAAGTCCAAGTCCAAATACTAGCGAGTCCGAGACAAGTCCGAGACCATAGAAAATGGTCTTGAGTCCGGACTCGAGTCCAAGACCGGGCTCGAGTACTCCAGCCCTGCAAACAGCTAAGGTCCAAATGTGATCCTCTTATTCAAGGTACAACAATGTCCCTTTGAGGGTACCCCCCCAGGGACAAGCTCTTGTTCCTTAAAGGTACTGCTTTGTACCTTTTTTTTTTTTGACAATGTAGTGAACTTATCATTTATTTTACTTGTGAAGCGCGTTGTATGGAACCATCTACGTTATTTTATTTTTTGACAACTTGGTTGAAAGAAAACCAAATTTGTGACTTTTTTGAAAGCAGGTTCAGCCCACTCACTCTGACCTCTCTCCGTGTGTGTGTGTGTGTGTGTGTGTGTGTATTTCAGGCCTGTGTGTGTGTGTTTCAACAAACAGAGTGTAAGTTCTAATTTCCCCACTGGGGACCAATTATTATTATAATTATGAGTATACATTGTTTAAAGATCAGACAGAACGGGGCTCGTACCTCTTGTATCTGCAGACGTCCGTCAGCTGTGGTGTCACACGCAGACATGAATCTTTCTCTCAGTCTTCTGATTTTGTCCTCATTTATCTCCTCCCTCTGAAACAACATGGACTCCATGGTGATTTCCTATTAGGCAGTGTGTAATGTGTTGACACTTTTAAAAAACAGAATAATAGAGAATGCATAGAGAGAATGCCTTTATTTGTCATTATACACAAGTACACGGTACCTGTGCAAACGAGATTAAAGCAATCCCTTTACAGCGTTGACACAAAAATATAAGAATATAAGATAACAATATAAAATATAAAAAATCAAGAATATAAAGTCAAAGATATAAAGTGTAGGTAGTGCAGAGAAAAAAGAGAGGGGCGCACAGTCCTGAGTCCGGAGAGCAACTGTATACATATATAAATTAGCTTTGAATGCACATTGTGTAAACGTAGATAAGTGTTAACAATTAATAAATAATATTGCACAGTGATGAAATGGAAAGGTTAATATATTAAATATTAAATATTGCACTGTATGAAATGAAATTGCAGAGATTCCAGTATCCTATGAGGTATTATATTACAGTATAACAGTAACACTATAACAATATATGTGAGTTCAGGGTGGTTATGGCCTTCGGGAAGAAGAATGGATGTGAGTGTAGTTTGATACGTACTGCGATGGTGTTTAAAGCCGCCGCGTGTACATTTTGACATTTTCTGCTCTGATTTGATCTCTTTTACCTTCATCCCAAATTTTTCCAGCATGTGTTGGAAGAAGGCGTCCAGCTCCTTCCCTTCGATGTATCCGTTATCTGAAAAACACAACCAGGCATCTGGTCAAATTAACTGGATGCAAATAATTTACTCTTTTAGACACTGTAATAGAAAATAAAAATAATAATGTAAAAACACGTACAGGTTTTAATAATCACACACCAGTTGTTTTGCGTCTGGCTGGGAAGTGAAGCTAGCAAACTGGATGGTTGAGTTTTTAACTCATTATCTCCGCTACTGTCAAGTAGAAATCTTCAATTTAATTACATTTTATTTATATAGCGCTAAATCACAACAACAGTTATCTCAATCACAGGTCCCATTTCATGCTCATCATCAGGTTCATACTTGTATGCATGTATGGTTTATACTAGATGATGTTTACATGCTTTAATGTTAATGTATTTCCCTTCTGTCTGAAAGGCTCTGTTTAAGCGTCTGTCTCTTTAAGACCCCCCCCCCCCTACCGAAAAAGCCAAGTCTTCCCTGATTGGTCCGTGTTTCCGGTTCTTCTGCATCTGTGCTCTCTGAGTCTCTGCAGCGTCATCGCAGCCGGGGAATGCCTGTAACTGCACTTTTTACATATATATCTATATCTATATATAGATATAGATATATATATATATATATATTTAACCCTCATGTTGTCCTCGGGTCAAATTGACCCGTTGTCCTATATCAAGGTTCTTTTTAATTCCCCAAAATAACATGATTGATTCCACCCAACGCTCTTTGCCAAGTACAAATCTCTACTTTCATTCATTTTGGGGCGTCTTATTCAATTTTATAGCATTGTAAAACAAATTGAAGTGTTTTTGAAATAGTATTGAGTAAAAGTTGACATATTCCAGTCTGTGATTATCATCAACATCCATTCCTTTCATTTTAGTCTCAATAATTCCTAATTTCTGCTTTTCTAACTCAAACATTAGGTATAATTTCCTATAAATGAAGTTTATTGACCATAAATTCCAAAAATAAATGTAAAACTAAAGTTAATAAGTTAGAGTTATGTAGTGTTAAACGTCAAAAAAAGTGACAAACATTGAAAAAAAGCTTCAAAAGTGTTGATTTTCAATATTGACGAGAAGACAACACGATAGATAGATAGATAGATAGATAGATAGATAGATAGATAGATAGATAGATAGATAGATAGATAGATAGTTGGGACATCACAGACTCATTTAAAGGCACCGTTTTTTGTAATACGGCCGTGTGCATTTCTCTGTGGATTGAACGAGTTGATACTTTCCCAGTATTTATATAACTTGAACTGCTTTATAATAAATAAAAAAATAAATAAATAAAACACATGGAAATGTCACATTTTTAACACAAGGGTTAAATACACTAGTAGACCCCGACACCTCATATGTAATAGTTATGTGTGTGTGGGGGGGGGGCGGGAAGAAGAGAAATAAGTTATTTGTGATGTTCTATACAAAAAAGGAGCCAAGGCCAATGAGTTTGAGTTAGAAGAAATTATAAATAGCACATTAATCTTTTCACAAATTCAGGTTGTGCTGTATTTCTCTATTGCTGATCTTTAATTTAGGAGATGGAAATTCTTTATTGGTCCATCCATCCATCCATCTTCATCCGCTTATCCGGAGTCGGGTCGCGGGGGCAGCAGC